>JAOWBL010000019.1:496035-542764 GCA_028564865.1 Zenarchopterus dispar
ATATATATATATATATATATATATATATATATATATATATATATACACACACACACATATATATTTGTGTGTGTAATATTGAGTATATTGTTCCTGCAATCATACCATAAACATATGGCATTTGTTTAGTTTTTGTAAAAACGTGATCATTAGACATCCCGTAATTTGAATTATGATATCTAACAACATGTAGGATTCAAATGAAGTGAATGCTCAACTCAAATACAATTGGCAGCATGAAATTATGAGAATTAGGGAAAACTCTACCTGACAAGTGGAAGTGGGTTTCCTCTGACTCTGCATTCCAGTCGTATGGGGCTTCCTTCTGCTACTTCCTGACTTTTCAGCTTTTGGAGGAACTGTGGAGGGAACAGGAGTCCAGATGTTGCTGGACCTCCAGAGTGTTGGTGCCTCTCAGAAGCTGTCTCCCCCAGCAGGCCTCCAGGCTGCAGGCCTATCTCTGGCTGGCTGCTGCTCTGTGTGTCCTCTCGCTGGCTGGAGGGGTAGGAGGGAGCAGAGGCTGAGCCCTGAGGAGCCGGCCTCTGGCTTCTTGGAGACAGATAGCCACTGTCAGGAGAGGAGGACTCCTCCTCCACCTGCTGCTCCGAATGAGAAGAACCTTTAAAAATGGATGACAGCTCCTCAATGAAAGTGGCAGCTCGGCTGCAGAACTCTGTGGCTGAAGCCACCCGATCATTCAGCTCCAGGCCTTCGTGAACCAGCCTGGGTTTATCCTGTTTGTACACTGGCTGAATGGGTTTGTGGTGGACAACCTTCTCAGCAGAGGAGAGAGCCTCACTGGACAAAGGTACTGGTTTGCTGAGGGGTGCATTCTGGCTGGAGGAAAAAGAAACTGCTGCACTTTCATTTGGGAAGGGGGCTTTGGTCTGGTGCTGCAGATTTGGGCTTATGTTGAGGTTTTCAGTAGTTTGTGGGGACACAAGTTGGGAAGGGACTGATTGGAGTGCCTGCTCCTGTTGTGTAAGACTAGAGGGATCTGGATCTTCAGGTTCACATTCATCACCAAAGGCCTCCCGGGCCAGGTCCAGGCTACGATTAATTTCTTCTGCGCTCAAGAAGGCAGTAAGATCTGCAAAGTCTCCATCTCCACAATCCTGCTCTGTCACTGAGTCCAGGTAGAGGTCTCCATGAGAAGAAGCCTCGTATAACAAACCCCCATCGCCCTCCAAAGTCCTGCCTGCTGCCTGGTCCTGTAGCAGTGCAGAGATGGGGAGCGGCGTATTCCAACTCCCGTCCTGCATCCTGAAATGAACATCAAATCTAAATAACTAGCCTATTACACATGTTTACAGGCAGTACAGTTTACTCATCATTAAAAAGAGAAATGACAGACAAGTCAAGTTTAAAATAAAGATATCACAATCTAGTTTCATCGCCTCTAATGGCCTTCACACATGACACGATGACTCAGGCCGGTGTTGTCTGGACACAGTTGGTAGGTATTAGCAAAGAGCTTTACTGAGGTCATAGTGAACATGACTAGCATTTCTTACCAGTCTTGTGTCTGTCAGAACATTTCACTCCTCTTGTTCTTTGTTATATTCCCCACACAAAGTGATGTTAACCATGTAGAATATGGATGTTTAGGAGACTTGATCTGAACTGTGAAAATTATTTTTAAAAATTTCAATCTCTATCTAAATGGAAAATAAAACTGATGAATATTTTTCCTCAAAAATGAAATCTTTGTAACTATCAATCAATCAATCAAACTTTATTTGTAAAGTGCTTTAACACCCATTATAGCGACCAAAGTGCTGTACAGGTACATTTAAAGATAAAATAAACCAGCAAAATAAAATCATGGCATAGAACAATGACAGTAAAAACAACAGTAAAAAGTAAAAGAGTATAAAAAGAGAGGGCTGGGCTAATGATTCTGCTCTCTGGTATTAAAAGCCAATGTAAAAAGATGCACTTTTAAAAGTGATTTAAAATCATCTAGAGTCCTGGCAGACCTCACAGGAAAAGGGAGACGATAACAAAGTTTAGGAGCTGCCACTGAAAAAGCTCTGTCTCCCCCAGTTACCAGTTGAGACCTGGGAACCACGAAGAGCATCTGATCTTCTAAACTAAACTAAACTGAACAGCTGTAAATATTTTCAAAAATGACAATAATCAGTCAATGTTCTCCCAAAACGAACGAGGGATGAGTGTAACAAAAATTATTAAAGGAAAATGCATGTGAATTAAAACGTGTAGTGATAAGTTATCAGTTAACATGACTGATTTAAAGCTGATTTGCTTGAAATAGTCATTATACAGTATGATAAAATGAAAACAGGCCCATCATTTCCCCAGTCTTAAATCCATCACTCACAAGAGAGCAAAAGTGTGGTGTTACAGAATATTAAAAAAAAGCTAAATTATGCTGTAAATGTATCATATTAGGTTATAATTTATCATTTAACACCTTTGAGTTTACACCTGTTCTTATGCATATGCATTTTCATCACCTCTTATTAATAAATTCTTATTTATACCACTCATACAGTCATGGTTATAGGCAGGTGATGAAACAGTCAGCAGAGAATAATTTAAGGCACCTGATACATCTTTTTAGCTGCTCACATAACAGGCATCTCACATTTTCATGCAAAATAGTCTTTTTTTTTTTTTTAAAGGCATGTTGCTTAAGCTATGATCTCATGAGAAGCTAAGTGTTGCATTTAATGTGTTGTCTAAGTGTTGGTGCAGATAGATATATGTATGTAGTGTGACACTCGGCGCCTGATGGCGTCCTGAAGACCAGCTGTTGTTATTTTTAATCCCCTGGGCTATGTTTCACAGCAGTGCCGCTGTCCTGCCCAGCCAGAGCATAGGAGAGAGCTTTCTACCTTGAAACACACGCAGGTACAAGAGCACAACTTTACACAAACATAGGCTGATGTTATTGATGGTATAGCAAAGGAATAAACCCCAAAACTATTGTGTGAGGTCTAAACGCAGCAGCGGCGATTAAATATAAATGTGGAAAATTTGAAACTGAGACTGACTGACAAAATATTAATAACTGAGGGCAGTGATGAAGTTTCCACGACCTCTTTATGTTTTAGATTTCAGATTTTCATTTTTGGAAATATATACAGTTACAGTATCTAAAGTATTCAGAGAACCTGTAACATTTAATACCTGAAAATGCTTGTTCAAAGCAATAAAATCCTTTGACGACGTGACAGTGAAGACCACTTGTGGCACATTTCACTTCAGCTGATGTGTATGTATATTTAAAACAACTGTACTGTTACCATTATTATTCCAGTAAATGATTTAGGTAGTATTCTTCATAAACAGTTAAGAAACCAGACCATTAAAACACAGATTATTGAAAACACATTCAAACCTACCTTCAAGAGGGCTGTTTGGGCTCTCCCGGTTTACTTGTTCCAGGTTTGTCTTGTTTATGCAAGAAAGAGACAAAAAGAGGCTTCACTTCTCCCTCCTGAAGAGCAGCCTTATTGGTCACACAGTTTGCAGGATCTCTCAGGTTCAGGGTCCAATTGCGCTCTGCCTCTGCAGTGGCCTGTGTCCCATCTGTGCTGGTCCCTAACTGCTCACTGTGTGGGGCTAAATTTGGCACCTGGCTCAGGTTACACAGCCAGACTACTGGCAATGGGAGAGTGTTGAGGTAGTCATGGGGAACAGAAGGTGGTGGAGACATTTTTATACTGAACTGGTACTTGTTAATTAAACACAGTAAGGACAGGCTGTTGTGTTATTCAAAACATTACACCCACATTTTGCTATTATAAATCCGTAACATTTAGTGACTCTACCTCCATCAGGCACAGTTAAAACCAGCAATTTGTGTTCTGAAATGAAATGGTGAACATCTCCTTGAGAAAGTCACTGTGGCAAGGTCACAGTTTGTCTTGTTGTCACTGGAAATGACAGAAGTGTTGTCATTGCATCCAGCTGAGCTGACTCCATGACCCAGACCACCCACTGCCTTCTGGTGCAATAACCGAAAATGGTCCTTAGAGGATTCAGCAGGAACCGGTGTTGAGTTCAAGGTTCGGCATCAATTCAGTCAAGTTCAGTGCTGCACACGTAAAAGTGAAAGCTATCAAGATAGTGTGTCTTCTTTTGTCTGAACCCCTGGAACCTTTGTAATGTTCTGACATCTAGAGAAAAATTGTTCCGAGTAAAGGTGATTTAGACAGACACAAATAGTTCTGAACCGTGAAGAGTCACTTGGTCTATTTCTAGGCTACTATCACATTATGTGCTCTTTGAGCTATTCTGGTTCTTCATCAAACTACTGATTGGAGGTAAGTGCTTCTGATAAGTCCAGGAGGACTTTCTATATTCATAACTGTCTAGTTACACACACACCAACTGAGAAGCAACCTGAAATCAGTACTCTGTGTAAGGCGTCATTTAAAAATAACTCCATAATTCTGTAAAGACATCAACATGTGACACCGCATCTGTTTGTGATCTATGTAAGAATAGTGCAGGAATGTTTCCAGGTTGTTTTAAGTACATGCCTCAACACAAATCCTTTTTGAACATACTATGTTCAAGTATTTTTACAAGCATGATCAAACATAGTGATCATTTTGTCATTCGTAAATAGCCAATATTATGATCAGTGACTGATTCAGACTTTTATTTTCAGGCTCTAAAAGGAAAATTTTCATCGCTTTTATTTATTTATTTATTTATTTAAAAGTCCTTTTTCGTATATTGTTCACAGTTGTGGCTCCTCTTGCTGGCTCCTGCCCAAAACAATTTTTCTCTCTAAAGCATATTCATCCCCCAAAGACATAATGTTATCAAATAAATTAGAAAGTAACTGAAATATTTAAAAACAATGTTCTTCAGAAAAAACATGAGAAAGAATTTGTATATTTTTCCCTCTATGGTGCATAATAACCTTAAATGATTCAGTCTGTAAAAAAAGAGAGAGTGTGACTCAGAGCAGGAATATTCTGATCTCTGATCCCTCAGGTGTCACTGCGTCAAAATACATTCATCCAATCTGATATAACCATGTTTCCAAGGGATTATTTTGGAAAACTTTTAAACACTATAATATGGAGTTACATTCTGAAATGCAACTTAAAGCTTTACTGTGAAAAAAAAAGAAGAAGCTGTATGTTAACCTGATCCAGAGACGGTGCTGATGTCTTTGGACTTGGAAGCACCTGGATTGTTCTATACTGGCATGGTTAATGCACAACAGTGTACTGACATTTTAGACCAAGATATGCTGCTTTCAAGACAACATATTTTCCAGGGACATCCATGCAGTTTGACAATGCAAACTAACATTCTGCACAATACCAAAGGCATGAGCGAAGATGAATAGAGTACATGTACTGGACTAACCTTCCTAAAGTCTCAACCTGACCCCAAATGAGAATTTTGAGATGAAAAATATGTCAATGACGATCTCATATTGTTGCACGTCTTAAGATGTGAATAATGACAAAAAATTATAACTGCTATTAACATTTTTTATTCTCAATGTCATCTTTTAAGTGTTGTGATAAAGACTAGCCTCTTTCTGGTAAAAACTTTACTGCTTCATTTGTTGGTTTTTTTATATATATAATCACTGCATTTACATTTTCTGTACTGTACACCTTCTTTTAAGTTTGTAGAAGAACATGCATCACATAGCATTTGCCCATTTATAAAATTAACAACAAAATGTTGTATCACATTTTATTTCTTACTCAGATCAAATAACATGCATGTAAGGATTTGTGTGCATGTAGATTTTCCTTTGTACGAACACTAATTCTTAATAACAAATGTGTATATTTCTTGCAAGCCATGGAGGACACAGTTGGTAGCTCTCCAGGTGGAAGATTACTTGACCGATCTCTAGCCTCCTCAGGTGCCAAACTGTCTGGCACATAACTCCAGTTACTTCTTGTGCTGGTTCTAGAGTCACTTATAGTGTCAGTGATTTGTGCCTGGTTTGTGTCATTTGCAAACATCTAAACATTCACAGTCAAGAAAATTGTGGAAATCTGGACTTTTTGATGCATACCCTACTTGGTAATATGTTTGTTTTTCTGTGTGGTTGACAATAGTACTTACAGCCAGTAGTCCAGTAGTCTGTTATCAGACTGTTGTCCTGGCAGTAGGTTATACTTTGATCCTGTCAAATAAAATCTGCAGAAACACACAATCATTGTCAAAAACTTGGAAAAAAAGTCACAGATATATATATTGCAAACTTACATTTTCCACTACACTGTTTTAAATGTTGAAAAATGTGTTTTATAATATAATTATATAATTGACTCAATGGTTTAAAATGACTATCATGCATATTAAATGGTTTGTTATAATTTTGGGTACTACTTATGAGTAAGAAACCCTTTAGAAACCCTTTATATTTGCTTAACTGTGTTTCCCATGACTTCTTGATTTACACAATTTGCGTTTTTCTTTTCAGTAAGTTTGTCTCTTCGCGTCTTCCGTTGCTCCGCGATGATTGGTTGAAGTGAAACTATGGCGGCGTCCGCCTAGCTGAGAAACAAAACACTCAGAAGAAAATTTAGATTTTCTTTTCACACGGTCGCTTTGAAGTTACGACCTTGTTGCACTTTTATAATTGTGTTTGTTTTGCGAAAAACCAGGGTAAAAACCAGTAGAAATAAAGTGGGAGCGTTCGTTTTGCATTAGCTTAGCCTAAAAGCTAAAAACCCTCCTGAAACATCAGATTCTCGTCTGACATCAGTTGATGGTGAGTTAACTGATAAATGAGCTCCAGCATGCTTTAAAACTAGTGTTGAGTTAGTATTCTCTTAAACTATGCTGTAGCTTGTTTCTGAACTGCTCCTGACTGTTTTCTGTTGCTTTGTGGCAGTGTATGTATATTTTCTTTAACTTGCTACATAAACAGAAATCTGACATTTTATTAATAGTAATCCCATTACATCTGCAATCAATAAAGCCTCATTTGTAATGATGTATGGCTACTTGTGACTACTATTAACTGGATATATCACGTTAATAACGCTTTGTGTTCAGTAATATGCCAAATTATTTCTTCTATCTTTCACTTGTACTGAATTTGAAAGTGTTTTCTTTTCTCTAAAAGTCTGTGTTAAATTTCTTCTTGCATTAGTTATGTCATACTTGTATTCATTTTATGAATTAAAATAATTCTCTGTGATGAAATCAATTATTTCATTATTTAAAATGCAGTCTTCTTATTTTAAGCTATTTCTTAAAATGCCATATAAATTACTCTAAAAGATCACATGTTATTAAGAGTGCTACCACTTGATTGTCTAGAAAAAAAATTTGACAAGTTATTTGAATAAATTTGAATGTATCAAAAGCTCAAGTGTATCTTTTTCCTCAAGGTTTTCTAAATGATCTACTAATAATTGGCTGTAAAATAAACAAAAGTAACAAGAAGAAGAGCTGTACACAAAAACTAAAATTGAACTGTCTTTTAATCCTTTGAAGTCTACAAGAATAAATTATCTGTAGAGAGTTTCTTACAAAATAATACTAATAGTGCTGTTTAAACACTACCATATTTTTCAGACATCAGTATGCCTGCCTTTCGACAAGTGGGAGAGAAGCAACTTCCAAACCCTATTCTCTGTATGGCATGGTCTCCAAAGAGGGATCTGATTGCCCTGGCCAACACAGCTGGAGAGGTGGGATTAAACCCCCCAAATCCCTTAAACCATTAAAAATGTTTTAGGGCATTTTATATCCTTTTGTACATGTAATGAATTCTGACTTTCTATAGTTGCTGCTACATCGCTTGGCTAGTTTCCAGCGTGTTTGGAGCTTACCGCCGAGTGAGTGTACTGGGAAGGAGATCACTGCACTCGCATGGAGACCAGATGGCAAAAGTGAGAGATAGCTGTGAACATATTTCAAAATATATTTTAATCATTTAATCAACCATTACATGGAATCATGAGGTCGCTATATTCTGACTTTAAACCCCAGTACTGGCCTTCAGTCTTGGAGACACCAAGCAGGTGGTCCTCTGTGGTGTTGAGAAAGCAGAGATCCTTCACGTGTTTCCAGTGCAAAGTCCTGTAACCTGCATGCACTGGATGGAGGTGGTGGAGGAGAGCAGGTGTGCACAAATCTCTGACAGCAAAGCATATTGTGTCTAATTTGTGAATAACTTTAATATGAATGGTTGTTTTTATGCCTTTCAGTGCCCTCAGCTCCTTCTACAACTCCGAAGATGAATCGAAACTTTTCCTTCCTAAAATACCAACTCTCCCCAAGAGGTAATGGCAGCATTAATTGTACATTACATTATAAGAATACATATTTTGGCTGACTGAATAACATTTCTCTAATATTTCATTTCACAGCTACAGCACAACTTCAAAGATCTTTAGGTGGGAAAGCATAATAATGATCAATTCATTAGTTATTTGATTTACAAGTATGAGCTGAAAGTATTTCTGTCTCTGTCGCAGTGAAGAAAAGTCTGATGAGATACTCAATCTCCTGGGAGAAGTCAGGTAAATGATGCTGCCCCTGACTTAAAGTAATGTTTTGAATCCGAAAACTTTATCGATCTCTTTATTGATCCCTTTAAGGGTAGTTCTGTCGTTGAAAACAAAGCAATGCAGTTTTTATAACCTGATGGAAATGATTTAATCACATATTGTTTCCATGCAGACTGAACATACTTGTTCTTGGAGGAGATGCTGGCTTTGTGGAGCTTTACGCATATGGGATGTACAAGATTGCTACTCTAGGCGGGGTAAGGCTTGTTTTGTTCGTTCATGCATGCCATCTCTTACATTCGTAGTTCACCTTCAATCTGACAAATGATCAACTATTAAAAGAGAAAAGATCATTTCAGTCATACTGCATTGTACATTTGCACCCATTTTATTATTAATTTATTGTAAATGAAGGAGTACCTTGAAATAAAAAAAAATACTAACATTTGAAATAACTTTAATATGAGAAATGTAGGAAGACTAGATCCTAAAGGCACACACTGCATTTTAAATACACACTAATAACAGATTTAACTGTGTTGCTGTAACAACATAACATTCTGCAGGTTTCAGGGACATGTCGCAGTCTGAGTCTGTCCAGTGATCTCAAGTCCCTATCTGTCATCACAGAGGTCAGGTCTGCTGACAGCAATCCAGAGATCTGTTACATTCAGGTGAGATGGATGACATGACTTTGTTTCCCACTTACAGATCCTGCACGTGCGCTAACCTGCTTTCTTTTACTTTCTCTTTTAATTGTCATCTAGCTGGACACGGGCTTGTTGTCAGACTGTTTGCCTGAGGTCACCAGGATGGCACGCAAGTTCACTCATATCTCCACCCTGGTGCTTTACCTGCACCTGTCCCTTACCTGTATGTGCGAGGCATGGGAAGACATCCTCATGCAGATGGATCTTCGCCTCACTAAGTTTGTTCAGGTTTGTTGTTCAGAGGCATTTTTCCTTAGTTGACAGTCACAATCAAGTGCTGGAGAGCACACCATCTCAGTCTCAAAATCTGAATCTCCTACGGTCAGATATAAGAAAGCTATGGAAGTGGTTGTACAAAATAGGTGTCAAGATCTGAAAAGAATTGCCCAGAAAAGACAAATGCAACGTCATACCAAATAACATAAAACCAGAGAGGGACAATGCATGTCTTATCTTCTGTCTTTACAGGAGAAGAATACAAGTACACAAGTACAGGATGAATTTCTAGAGCTTCTTCTGTGGGGACAGTCCAGGTAGGACATCAAGAAGACTTTTTTTTTTTAACTGATATTCATATAAATATCTTGCATTGTCTGAAGTATCCTGTACAAGATTAAATAGCATTTTTTGTCAGTTTACGTTGTTATTTGTGTAATTTTCTTGCCATTGTCTTTTTATTTCAGCCCTGAGCTTCAGGCTCTTCTTATGAACCAGTTGACTGTCAAGGTGAAACATCCCTCAAGACTTTTCTTTCTTGATTACTTCAGATCTTGCTCTACAGATAATTTATATGGTATAGTAATAGTTGGTATAGTAGTTGTGTTAATTTGTTTTATTTGTGTGACTTACTTTTACATCTTAGGGTCTGAAAAAGCTTGGCCAATCCATTGAGTCTTCTTATTCCAGCATCCAGAAGCTGGTAATCAGTCACCTGCAGAGGTATTTTCTCTTACTTTTCATTGATACCTCTGCTGCTTGGATGCTTCTCACGCTTTCCCTTTCTTGTGCTTGCTGCAGTGGTTCAGAGGCTTTGTTGTATCATCTCAGCGAGGTGAGAGGAATGTCCCTGTGGAAACAGAAGTTTGAGCCCCTCGGTTTGGATTCAGCTGCTATAGAGGGTACAGGTTTAAACACATGCAATGACTGAAATCCATCTGTTTGTCTTTATTAAACATGTGGTATGTGTTTGTAGGTGCTATCACAGCTGTGGGCTCCTTTTCCCTCAAAGCCAACGAACTTCTTCAGTAAGTTTGTTATGAGAAGTGTCTGTTGATGCTCTCTGTTTCCTCTTGTGTTACTACTTTTATTTTGTCATTTAGGGTGATTGACAAGAGCATGAAAAACTTCAAAGCTTTCTTTCGCTGGCTGTATGTAGGTAAGACTGAAAATGATTTGCTGAATGACTGAAACTTTATATGCAGTAGTCTGCAAGAATAAACACAAAGTTTAACCACTCTTTTATACTCAAACTGTAACTTATTTCCTTACAGCAATGCTAAGAATGTGTGAGGAGCATGTACCACCAGAACTCAACAAGGTGAGCTCTATTATGGGGTTTGTGGCTTCTAGTTTTCTTGAAATTATTTTACAGTTTTATTTATTTTATTTAATTCCTCAGATGACTCAGAAGGACATAGCATTTGTTGCTGACTTTTTGTCTGAGCATTTCAGTGAGGTGAGACGAACACAAAACTACTTTGGCTATTGGTAAATTAGTGAAAAGTGAATTTTTAACTATAATTTTTAATTTATGAATTTCTGTTTTAACAGAATGAGGAACTCTTTGATCGCAAAGGGAAGTACTTCAATGTAGAGAGAGTTGGTCAGGTGTGTAGTTTTGTGCTAAAAACTATTATTATTATATTTAAAGTAAGAACTATTGCGTGTCATGCTGCTTTGTGTTTCGTGTGGACGTTCACAGTACCTGAAGGACGAGGATGAGGACCTCGTGTCTCCACCCAACACTAAGGGAAACCAGTGGCTGAAGTTTTTACAAGAGAGCACACATTTGAAGGGTAAAAATAAAGATAATTTAGACTGTTTTGTGTTCTGTAAAGAGGCTGAACAATTTGATCAATTTTACTGAAACTGCAGCTAAAAAGCTAACTCATTACTTTGTGATTATTTTTCAAAATTTGCTTCTCTAGAGAGCCCTTTGCTGTTTCCATCATATCCCCAAAAATCTTTACACTTTGTCAAGAGAATGATGGAGAACGTGATTGAGCACTGCCTACAAAAACCTGCAGTGAGTTTCATCTGGTTGAGAGTTTTCAGTCTTATTTTAAAAATCAATAATTAAGTCAGAAATATCAGGAGCCCTGGCATTCAGTCTGCTCACGTTTCCTGTTCATATGCTTTATATGTTCACAGGAAGTCATTGGGAAATCTGTGAAACAAGCTGTCTTTTTGCCTCTATACACAGTACCACAGAGGTATAACCTCATGTCTACTTGTAATTATTGATTTAATTATAATAATTATTTCAAATATGATTTAATGAAATTGAATCCTAATATTAATTTCTGTTTCATTTCTCTAGTTCAGAAAACACTCCCCGACTTTTTGAACTTCCATCTTTGTACGTAAACACCATTATAAAGTTTTGTAACTGTAACAGTAAGATTAGAGCCTAAATTAATAATACTTCCTGTTTTTGGTTTTGTTTTGTTTTTGTTTTTTTCCTCAGGTGGAATGACAAAAAGGCTAAAATCCACTGTGTTGTGTTCTGCATGCCAGACATTTCTCCTTGTAAGCTCTATCTGTTACGAAGAGGAACAGACCCAAACAGGTACCCGTCTGTGGTGGAGGGAGTGTGTGTGACTTTCTTTGGACTTCTGATTTCTGCCTCTAACCAGGTGTGTTTTTCTCCTCCAGGCATATTTCAAATAGTGTCATGTCGATTGACCTCAGCCATCTTCTTGACAGTGAAAACAGCAGCAGTGCTGCAGACCAGTGAGTGAAGTTTTTGTGTTCATTCAGCTGGTAATATTGTAACTTTCACTTTTAATTTATCATCAGTTTCTTTTTCAGGTCTGATTATGTTTACAGCTGCCTGGATGCTCGTTTCTACGATGATGAAATTTTGACGGTTGTCTTGCAAGAAGTGGAGGAACAGAATGGCAGGCGTCTCCTGGCTCAGCTTCCTCTTGCTTCCAGCTTGAACTGTGAAGCTGAATTTAGCTGGGAGCCCAATCTGAGGTGTGTGCTCATCTATAAAAATTATTATTGTTCCACATGTATAAAATACAGCCCTACAGAAAAAAATAAATGTTATCATGAGATGTTACAGTGTTGCACCTCAGAAGTATTGTGATGGCAATTATAAAACTACATCACCAGACAAAACCTGTGGAGTCCTGCTCTTTGAGCATGCTCATTAAGCCATTTTATGTTGTATATAGAAATAAGATAGTACACAAAAATATTTTTTCTTAAATATTATGGTTTTGAAAAACATCTAAAAGTTGGATCTAATAAAATCAATGATATTTCATTAGATAGACAAAATACTTTGGGAACATTTTAAAATGTTTCACTTTTTAAAGACTATACCTGTGCAAGTCTAAATATCCAAATTATCCTGCAGTTAAAATAAGGTGCTTGTAGATCTCAAACAAGATGTTTCAGCTGGCTGATTGATGGCAACACAGCCCTGACAAGAGCTGCCAGTTGAAGCATTAGAACTATAAAACTCCTTGAAAAGGGTAATTTAATACAAAAGATGACACATGATGTTGGTTATTCCTAGCTGGCTTTATTCTAGGTTATTTAGAGCAAGTAGAAAGAAAATGAGAGCATACAGAAAGAGTAAAGGAAGATCACCATGACAGAAAAACCAAAGCAATATGCCTTGAAAAAATAAAATCCACAACAAAAGGGGGAAAAAAAAAAAATTAGGGGCAACAGGAATCGGTATTAATAACCTAAAATCAGTTTAAGGGGGATTTGTGTCCAGAAAAGCCAGACACAAACCATCATTTACTTGTAAACAAAAGAAAATAAGGTTATAGTAAGCAAGCAGTCGTGGACTGTGGCATATAAGTAATATTCAGTATTGAATAATGAATCTCCATCGAGTAATGACATGACACTGCAACCTATGTACAATGTCGGTCCAATAAAATGTATAAATATGACTGCCAGAAGAAAACCTGTATACTTCAATCGTCACTGATGATTAGGGATTGTAGGACAGGTGACGGATCAAGGGCGGTAGTGAGTTGCTCCATACAGTAGAAGCATGGGTGTGTAATGGACTTAATTAAAGACACATGAAGTAAAACAGCATTGTGGACAGAAGGTGGAAAAGAAATTTATGGAAATATGACAGATACTTTTTTTTCCCCAAAACGATAGGCATGTAAACTTTTTCCAAGTAAGCCCCCAAAGTAAAAGTGTCATCATGCATGTGAGCATAGTATATTAACTTAACCCTTTATTGCTTGACATATAACATAATACACAGAAATTTTATGTATTTTTGTATTTGCTTTTTTATTTATTGTATAAAACATTTTTTTGAATTATTGGTTCTCAGAAATTATAGGATTAAAGATATTAACTCAGATGTCTGTTCCAATGATTTGAAAATGCAGTAAAAGGTTTAGGATGTTTGGAAAGACAACAGAAAGAATGTGCATCTTTAACATAGAGCATGTCATCTTTATTGTCAGACTGGACCAGCAGAGCAGTACCATCCCATGCCAGACTGTGGTGTTGGGAAATCAGTGGCGTGAGCTGGAAAACATGAAAGCTCAGTTTGTAGCAGTCAATGGAATCCGCAAAGTGGCCTGTGTGGTATGTGAAACATATACTTAGCTTTGTACACTGATTAGCTACAACATTAAGCCTCAGAATGGTAAAATGAATTTCATTACTCAAAAATTTTTGTTGAGAAACCTGATTGAGCTTTTGTAGAATGTGCATGAATAAGTCCAGATGTTGGAGCCACCACACCACAATCCATGGGTTTTAAATGAGATCCCGGGAGGGATACGACAACACAAAGGTCCAAAGACCCTGCGTTCATGCTCTGATTGCTCAGAGGTGTTTTAGCAAAACCAGGGAGATGTTCGTCATACTGGGCAGGTGGTTTTAATGTTGTGGATGATCAGAGTAAACGGTGTATGGAGGCTTTATTTTTTTCCTCTGCCAGCATTAGCATGTCAGTGCTTGTATAGTGCTGTTTCAAAACATTTACTTTTTCTTTCCTGGCAGCTGAGTGCAAATTTGAGACACATACGTGTTTTTGAGATGGATGTAGAAGATGAGGACGACGAGGGAGTCGACTCACAGAACGCAAGTGCTGACCAGGACGGGCTGGACACTACTACAACCAGCCAGGAGCCTGGAGAGGAGAGTTTTTAAGCTGCAGGCGAAGCCGGAGAGCACGATGATGTGTTTCAAAACACTGAGGATCACCTAGAGTCAGAGGAAGCCTTATAACTCCCATGAGAAATGACTCAGAAATAAGTTGCCAAAATAAAGGACTGGCTCCATCTTCAGTCTGTGATGATGAATATGCTCTCTCTTTTTTTTTTTTTTTTAACAGCACCCTGAACATTATAACTCTTTGAAAATAAAATATTGTTTTGCTAATAACTTTGTAATTCAGTCCTTTATGTTAAAAGTTTAAATGAGACAAACCATTTATTTTTGTTTAATTTATAACTCGACCATATTAAACATGTTGAATAACTGACATGAATATCAATTAAACTTGTAAAAATCATCAAATGATTGTCAAGGGTTTCCAAAAAGCCTAGATGAACATTAAATGAATGTGTCATTTCAAGATTTATGCACCAAAATACTGACTCATGTCTTTGTAGTTTTGTGGTTACAAGTGGTCGCGCAAAAAGGTGTTGGTTACGTGCTCGTTCTCGACGTCGAACGTGTTGACGTAAGTTCTTCGCCGCCTGTTGGTCTTTCACAGTTGGTGACGAGTATTATGAAAATGGCCTCGACCCTACCCGTAAGCGAGAATGTCCAGAGAAGATGACGGCGTTGAGCTTTATAAGTCGGTTGAACACCAAAGTGTCTTCTTCAAACACCTCAAAGGAAGTGGAGTGAACGAAACGAAGGAAACTATCGACAAAAGAAGGGCCGAGAACGCCGCCCACCACTACATAGATATTTTCGTTGGGCTGAGGATCCACCATGGAGGATATCAACTCTAATATCAACGCGGACTTGGAGGTGCGGAAGCTCCAGGACTTAGTGAAAAAGCTCGAACAGCAAAACGAACAGCTTCGGAGTAGGTCTACGATGTTGTCCTCGTCCGGGGCGATGTCAGGGAACCACAGACCCCTCAGCGCCGGATACGAGTCGTCGTCCCTGTCAGTGGGGATGGCAGCCGGTCTGGCCGGCTTCCCTGGGGTGGGGTTCGTCGGGACGGGGGACTACGGCGGGATGTTGGAGAATAATCGCCGTTTTAACCCCAGACTGTCTTACGACGGCATCAGTTTTAGGAGAGCGTATGAAAGTGAGGGGGCATCTGCTCCCACTTCTGTGTCGACTATGAACTCACTTTACTCAGACACCACCGGGAGCTTCACGGCTGAGGGGGAAACCTCAATCCTAGATGAAGTGGATATCTTAGATCTTGAGGACATGGACTGTCTAAACGAAGATGAGGACAGCTGGTGAGTGAGGGGCTCGTCTTCCTGGGGAAACTTGTGTGTTCAGGGCTGGGTTACAGCTGCTCCACGCATTAGCTACCAGGACACACGCCTGGCATAAACAATCGTCTCAGCAGCTTGCCTGAAACATGAAGTCATCCCACTGAAGGAGGCTCATTGTGGACCACTCAAGGACGCTGTCTGGCAACTCATATGGGCGATGTCAAACAACCTCTATTGACTGCTTTGTCACATATCCATTGTCGCATCCCTCTCAGCTATTTCCAGTCATGCTCACAGTTGGCTGTGTATTGTGGAGGCACATTTTGGGGCCTCCAGAAGCAGACTCAGGGCCCCGAGGGTCCTGAATTAGTTTGCTGTACCGTTTTGGTGTTGTGATTTAGCAGATTGCTTGGCTGGCAGTGGTGGCAAGCGATAAGTGTGTACAATGCAAATCAAAGTTGTTTTCCTGCTCTGCAGCCATGTGGGAGAAGTAGCCATGGTTTTTATCCCTCCTCTGAATTCCCTTCACCACAGCAGTTGGCACAAAGCTACAAGTGCTCTGCAGCTGAGGAAGGGCTGAAATAGGACAGTCATCTAATCATGCAGGCATAAAAAGCTATGACAGTTTTTATAAAGCTGATCATGAGCATTGCATTTGCAGGGATCACAAACAACAGCTATTGATGTAATATAAGTAGGTTATATCAGAGTGTCTTGCAGACAAGGATTACCATTTGAGAACATGGTCAGCTTGTTATTGGAATTAATCTCAAAGCCCAGATGTCTACATATTTTTTTGACCACTGTATAGTATTTGTAGTTTTTAAACCAGTGTGGAGTATTTTTTTAAGGTTAGATGGCTTTACAAAGATGATTAAGGAATGCCAAATTAATGGCATGAAGTGTTCATGTTACACAGATGATGTAGCTATTAGTAGAGCACCTTACAGAAGATAGAAGTGAAGTAGTTATTTGTTAGGCAGCCATTACTGACTGGACATGAAAATAATGATCTCCCTTCCTTAGGTAATGGTTACTTTCCTGACTGAAGAGGCCTCATTGGATTGGCTCTTGCTGTGGTAGTGATGCTGTAATTGACGTTAAGAGCATCGCTCTTTATGCATCTTAATGACCAACGCTAAAGCTCCTGCAGTTGGTAATATAGCATTTCTGCCAAAGTTGTAAATGTGCTGCATGGCCTTGTAAATAGATTGGACATTGACCCAAAAGAGAGAGTTTTAATCTAACCATCAGGAAAATATTTACTAGAAAACAATGATCATGTATGCTTATAATGAGCTTGCTTGTTTTCTTTTTTTTTTTATAATTATTTGAACTACCCATTGTCCAAATCAACAAAGCAAACTTGTACTTGTATATGTCACTTCGCAGCAGCGCTTCTTTGGCAGCTACAGATTCCCTGAAAAGCAGACGACTTTCAAATGTTGCTCACTCGGGCTCAGCAGAGCCAGCCTCATTATGCCCGGGTTGTTTTGTCTGACCTCTGCATCAGATTGATATCTGGGATTATCCCGTAGTGCCTAGCTCTTGCCAGCTTCTGTCACAGACTCCTGTAATCCCATGAATTAGCATCAGACTGGATTTAAATGCTCCCTGCTGCTGCAGCGCTCTGCTTTTCAAGAGATGTTTCATGCATTCATTTTACTGCATTTGCACGATTCATGAGACTGCTTCAGAATAAGGAGTATAAAGATGTAGATTTGCTATGTGTTGGGTAATATGTGAATGGCCATATTTGTGTTGATAAACAACCTAGTTTCAGTGTCATTTCAAGCTTGTATTTCCCGACACTTACTTTATTCTGCCTGTAATGCCTCTGCTTTCATTATAAAAGGTTTCCTCCTCTGCTACAATTATGCTGACAGCCGCTGACTCAGATTTCCCTTCGGAGTAGAAACTCTCTTTTTTTTTAGTTGTCAGAGGCATAAAAACAAATTTATATTAATTGTGTAACTGTCAAACACAAAATGAGCTGATGGTTTGAGTTCTGTTTGCTCTTTGATGAGCCTCTATCTTTAATTGTGTTTGGCAGTACAAATGAAGGCACCAGGTTAGAGCACTTAGCAGACTAAAGTTTAGTTCAAATATTAAACTCATTGCCTTTGAAAAATAGTGCAGACAATTCTTCACATCTTGTCCCATTGTAAAATTTTAACTGCTAGTTTTTGTACCAAGAAAGGCTTACACACTTGAAAGCCTTGCTTCCTAGAAACATAAATACACCATAATGTGGTCCAGTGCTGGTTATCACCCTAATCCACTGTGCACCTCAGTTATCATTTTGTGTTAATTGAAGTCAACTGCATTCTCTCTCCTTTTTTAGGTTATATGAGGCCAAACTGAATAGTCCCCTGCAAAAAGCCTTAAGTCCTATTGTGTGGTGCCGGCAAGCTCTGGACAACCCCAGCCCTGAGATGGAGTTAGCCAAGCGCTCCCTCATCCACAGACTGGACCTCACCATGTCAGGTAAACACCCACCACGTCATCAACAGCGGACGTAGGTGAAGCTGTACAAACCATAAGAACATTAGCAGTATGTTTCTGTATATAGTATTTTTCTGGAGATAACTGGCTGTTTTTGCATTTACTTGTGCAGCCTTCTTGTTATCTTGATTGTGATGGCTGGGTGAGGTTGGCAGACTTTCCAAAAACATGACTCACCATGACTGAGAAAAGCAATACTGCTGTAGTAGTTCTCTGTTTTTTGTTTTTTTTTTCTGTGGGTGAGTGAAAGTTACCCCTATTGCCTGTGTTTTTTTGTTTTTTTTTTTGTTTTGTTTTTTTTTGCTTTAAGCAAGTTAACAATAAGAAGTTGACTTATGTGACCTCCTACCTGCTGGACAGATTTTTTTCTTTCTTTAAACTGTAGCTGTGATAGGCAAACTGCATCTACACCTGATGAAATCTGATCACAATGTCAGTCTGACTGGCAGGAAGTTGGTGAATGCTTTGAAGCAGTAATTTGAACTCGTGATAACGGTGCATTGATTATTATACGCAAGACAAAATGTAAAAAGTCAAGCAAGATAGTTTCTTTTTTTTTTTTCTTCTTCTTTTGTATGCAGATAACACATCTTGGTCCCAGGCAACGTTGCATAATTTTGACAATATTTTATATTTTTCTTTCTTTAAGAAGAATTGAGATTGGTAGTGAACTTAACATTAAACACTTTACAGAGTGTAAATGGGGAAATAGCCCCCTCACTAAATATCACCCTTTATTCACTGAGCACAAACACCTGATGAAATGTTCTCCAATAAGAAAATAAAAATCAACAAATGTAAACAATCACAGAAATGATACTGAAAATGTTACAATGGGTAATCAGATTCCCACTTTTTTTGTATCTTAAAGCTCACTTTGTGCCATGGGCCACATAAAGTGAGCCTTTATGCATGCAATGTATTACATTTGTGAAGGATTTTCATCATGTTGGTGTAGTATATTACATCGTCCCATACTAGAAATACCATCAGTTACAAAACTGATCCATGTTGAAGCATCATACGATACAAGAACAGGTGTGAAGTGGAGCTCATGCTCAGTTCATGTCGAATGTTTATTGCAGGTTGATCCAGGGACAGACTCACAATTTCATCTTAAAGAGGTTAAACCAGCGAAAAAATAATAATAATCAGCAAAGCACAGACAATACCTGCACTCTAGTATCTTAATCATTTTAAGTTTTAGTTTCTCTCTTCCACAAAGCAAATTTGCTTTGAACACGCAGGGTAAAGCCCCTTTTCCATTATACAGTTTTTGACTTGACTCTACTCGCCTCGGCTTCAGTTGTTTTCCATTACAATTTAGTACTTCTTCAATGTGGGGGGGCCTTCATGACAAGGTGGCCCTAAATGCTGGTGACTTCTTTTTATGCAGCAACTCAATAGAAATGTGTGAACCTCCTTGTTGCACACGGGGTAACTTTGCTTTGCCGTACCAAAGTTTAGTTGTGAAGTAAATATCACAGCCGTTGCTGCTGGGTTTCAAATATGGCGGGTGTAAAGGAGTTGCTCTCAGGACTCATCAGAGATGCTACTCTCTGGCCAGTGAGTGGGCTGCAGTCTGGTGAAGTTGCATTTTCAGCCCGACTTAGCTCAGTTAGAACCCTGGCCAAGTAGGTCCGAAAAAAGGAGGTACTAGCCGGTACTATCGCCTAGTGGAAAACCCTAAAAATGGAATCGAGTCTGGCTGAGCTGAGCTGAGTAGGCACTAGAGGAAATGACCTATAAGCTAATGGACCTGGGACAGCACACCGACTCAACTGAGCCCACGCCCCACACTATATAAACTGCACCCAAGTGCAGCAGCAGAGATGTAGACAAATTGAAGACGTAGACTTGAATTTGCAAAGCAGCAGTGCTGAGCCTCCAGTCTGAGTAAAACAAATACAAGGACAACATTGCTGAACAGAATTCAACTGCCATATACTTCATCTATCTCACCTTTGCAATGCTTGCTCTTTTTGACTTCCACTAATTATAGCCTGTGAGGAAGGAGAACAGGCCTCAAATCCTTGCGGCTAAACTGAGAAGGGTCATTTCCATTTTAACAGTGGCATGTCCATGTGACAGATCATGTTGAGCAATCAGGCTGCTGAAGGTTGTTGACTGGGGTAGATGGGATTTTCTCTGCTCTGTTGTGCAAGAATCATTGTGAGTCCAGAATACACATAACACTTGATACAGACACTTGTATTATTTTATTTGTAAAATAATTCATGTGACCTCGTGGGAACACACACACAAATATTGCACAAAGAAAATGTAAATGATGTAATCTGGAAAAGAGAGAACAACTTAAATCCTTTGAGGTGTGTGTGATTCAATGTGAATGTTGGTTAAATAAATGAAATACTGAGGTTACAGTTGTCATAAGGTTTCTGTTTGAAACATGGATTTTTTTCTTTCATTTTTTTGGTCATACCTGTTGTCATACAGGTGTGAAAGATGTCATACTACACCTGTTGTCTGACAGGAGCCTAGAAACCTGCTGCCAAGCTTTCGCAGGGAAATATTTTTTTCTGTCATCTTCCACACTCGTAAGGCATTAACATACTTTAAACATGACTTTACGTCTATTGTAAGCCATATTATGTACACACCCTGTTAAGATCATGATGACGTGTCTCAGTTACATAACTAACAACAGGGCGGAAACTCCTGGGAGATATTTCCCAGAGTTAACCTCACATGTCAAATAGTGCAACTTTATTCATATCTAATAAAAAGTGAAACTATTCTGCAGTTAGAACTGAACAAATGCACAGGGTCTTTGCTTTGACAGCTGTTCTTCAACATTCAGGTCCCAGCTGCAGTCAAATAGTTGATCTGCCGGGCTTCCTCATACAAACTTTTACTTTCCTGAGTCTGTTTGCTTGGTTTCGCTCCTTCTTGCCCTTCTTTGTGCTATTTTATTCCCTCTTTTCCACAAGCGTCTCTTTATGTCCTCTTGTGATGTGCCTACAGCTCTCTGCAGCTGTTTTAACAAATTATTTATTTTTATACCACTTGGACTTAAGTGCCAGGCTTTGTCTTCTGTCCTCAAACAGTTAAATCCTCTTGGCTTCAAGTGACCTATTGTGTGCTAGCAGATGTTTTTTTTTCCCACATGGAAATTGCTGTTTCTATAGCTGGAATGCCAAGATAGAAAGTCCTCTAGTTCAGCTTCTTATCACACTAAATCAAAGTGACATCAATCACAGTGGGCCAGAGCAGCATTTCTCTTCCTTTCTTTTGACTTCTTGTCATGTTTTAAGGTATAAAAGGCTTGAGGACACCGTTTTTGTTGCCTTTGCTACAATTTGCTCTTCGATTAGCTTGAGGCTCTGTGTAATGAGTGTGTTTGTAGGGTTATAGTCTTAGGACACATTACCTAGCGACCACCGGTTTCTCTGACACGGAGCCTCAGCTCTGTCCACATTGCAGTGCCCCTGGTGATTTGTTGCCAAGTCATGTCATAAATCATGTTTGTCCTCTTAGCCCCTACAGAAATCTATGATGGAGGCTTGTTTATGGGCTGTGTACTTTCATAGTATGTATGTGGTCATACATACTCACAGTCGACTCACTTTGTCTGATCATGAAGCTATTTCTTGTAAGGAAACAAAACATGTCTTGGTTAAATGTGTGCAGCACTACAGACCTACATGTTGCAGCGTTGTTGATATTCCTCTGTAGCTGACCCGTGCAGATGGTAGCAGAGAAGACATGATGGTATTTCCTAAATAATGCAGGAGGACAGAGTGCACAGCTTGAGGTGGAGTTTAAGGGGAAAAAAAAAAAAAAAGTAGGAGGAGCTGTGTAGATGAGGAGGAAACTGATCTTTAAAAGACTTCTTTCCAGTCACCACAGACCCATTTAACACAGCCCATTAGAAAAAGGGCGAAACAGAGGGATGGGGAAAATGAATGCTTTCGGAAATATCCAAGATCCAAACCACTAAAAGTTTTCCCAGTGACCAGCAGCTGGAGCATCGTCTGATCTCATGACTGAGAACTTGGGGCTGCAGACCAGCGCCATCTGACTGCTGCTTTGCAGGATTTCACAGAGAGCTGCATTGTGCCACGCATGGATTGAATGGCATGCATTGTTAGTGTTTTCCTCAGCTAATGATGCATGAACTCTATCAGACCCACGCTCAGCATACGGTGTAAGAGACCCGACCAGACTGACAGCACAGTGCAGAGCTTTCATAAAAGCGCCAGCTCTGACTCGGCTCAGACACCGCTGACGCTTGTAGTGAAACACAGGGAGGGCCCGTGGGCTGCGTCAGTACCAACAACTGGACATGCTGTGCTAACAGGAAAAACAATTCAACTTTAACAGCTCAATTACATCAGTGTAGTCATTATTATTATTATTGTAAATATCTGCTGTAAGATCTGTCTTCAAAGAATTATATTTTCAAACATCCTTCTAAATATCAGAATCCTTCTGTGCATCAACATTGTTTTCTACCATTAACTTAACTGTTGATTTGAACATTTTTAATAATTATGAAGAACCATACATTTGGATATTTTAAGAGGTCTAATTTCCTAGTCTTATTAAAACCATATAACATTGATAAAATGAGGAAAACTAGATTACCAATATTGGTTGGTGCATAAAAACAAGTACAAACACAGGCCTTAAAAGGAAGCCAAATATTTGTATTAGCACATGCATGTAGGTTTATGTACATTTATATATGCATACACACACTTAAATTAAAAGAAATTATGGGACATTCAGATTAATGGAAAAAGACTCCATGTGACTGTAGTATTATCAGTGTACCATAAGAAAGTGTAAAATTATCATCATATTTAAAAAACAAAAAGCTGTTATGCTAAATCCAGATGTGTTTGCTGGTGTTATATGTTTGGATTTCCTTTTTTTTGTCACATTTTCTTTTTTAGTCCTAACTTGTAAAACAAGATAGTGACCCCAGGGAGCGACAGTTTGGTGGTTACTGAGGTGAGTTTGGGAGTGGAGGACCCAGGTTCAATCCCCTGTGTTGATAACAGAAGCTGTTGCAGCAGCCGCATCTGTCTGGTGTCGTTAGTGATGGGTAAAAGCAGAGGAGAAATTTCTGTGTGTTTTGTAAGATATGTACGGACAAAAATGAAGATTATCTTAGATAAAGAACTTCTCTTTGAAAACACTAATTTATCTTCTTTTTTCTGTTTTTTCTAATGTTACGTGGGCTGATATTATAGTTCTGTTGTCTGACTTTGCAGCCAACAAGCGCAGGAGCCTTTATGGAAGTCCATACTTCCAGCAGACTTGTGGAAGCCCTTATAGCACAAATGCAGCGAACAGCCCCTACAACAGTGGCTTCAGCTCCCCCTCCTCAACCCCCAGCAGGGTGCCCATTGTCCGACAGCAGCTGATGCCCAGTAATACAGGTAAGGGTCCCGCTGTAGTTCACTGCTGCACAGTTTCCTTTTTCGTAGGTGACTAATATGTTCATGAAATAATTCCTCACCAGTTCACCAGCGAAATTCAGCATCAGAGAGGAATCCTCCGGCAGTGAGTCCTCAGTCGTCGGTAGACAGTGAGCTGAGCACGTCAGAGATGGATGAAGACTCAGTGGGCTCCTCAACTACCTACAAACTCAATGATGTCACTGATGTCCAGATACTAGCACGCATGCAAGAAGAGAGTATGCACCTGGATTAATTTCCTCTCAAGCAGTATTTTCAGGTTTTCCGCAAACATTTATATTTTTTTAACTCTTACTGTTTGTTGACAGGTTTGCGTCAGGATTACGCTGCAACGGCATCTAGACGGAGCTCCGGTTCATCCTGTCACTCACTGCGGCGCAGCACCTTCAGCGACCAGGAGTTGGATGCTCACAGTCTGGAGGACGAGGAAGAGGCGGTGCACCTGTCCTTCCCCCTGCCCTCCAACCGCTTCAGCCCCTCCCCTCGCCACTCTCCCCGCCCTTCTCCCAGGAACTCTCCCCGCTCTCGCTCCCCTGCACGCTCCATTGACTACAGCCACAGTCGCGGCTCCCCACAGCCCATCATCAGCCGTCTGCAGCAGCCTCGCCACTCGCTCCAGGGCCACGGCCATGACCTGCAGACCAATGTGGTGAAGAATGAAGGTAAAAAATGAAAACATTAAAAACAAAGGTTTTGGGTTTTTTTTTTAGGTCATTCAGGATGAGTTGATTCCTTTCTGTGCTGCTGTTGTAGAAAAGCTGCGTCGTAGTCTTCCCAACCTCACACGCTCCTCTGTGACGGCGGCAGCTCAGGTGCAAGAACCCGTCAAGAACAGCCGCAGCTGCGAGTCCAACCTGCAAGTGCCAAATGGCGGCTCTCCCCGACACCAGAGCCAGTCTGCAAGTGAGTATTATCATATACACAGCCTTAGACTTATTCTTTTACATACTTTACCTTCTGAGACTTTATATCAGTATTTGTTTTACTCAGCGAGCTCAGTAACATGACAGAATGTAATCTCGTGTTAGCCACTGTGTGTGTGGGACTTGTTACTCCCTCTGGCTGCACCTACACTGGGCTGCTTTTTAGTGATATGGCTTTGGTGTTTGGGGATCCTCTTCATCTTTTATTATTTCTGATTGCAGTATCTTTTATTTTCACCCATTTTTATCTCTTACTGGTGTAACTTTCACTTTGAAAAATGTACTCATCCTGAAGGATGAAAGCATGACAGCGGCACCTCAGAATCCAGCGGAGCTACTGCAAGCGCCTGTGACATTAGCACTGCTTTAAGTCTTGAGTTCAATGGTTTAATGATCTTTTGGAGCTTAAAGTCCCTCCTTTGCAAGTGAAGACTATCTATTTGATGTAATCCTGTAATGGGAGAAAAAGGTAATGGTGTTGTCTTTAATCTGGAACCACTAATCCTCTGCTACCAGAGGCAGATAGGAGAGAGGTCAAAGGACTGGTTTCAGCTGTTCATATGCGTTGTGACTGTGGGAAAGGGGGGAGGCCATGTGGCCTGAGCTTTTGGCCTCATATATTATAGCAGGGATTCTGGTTTCACCTGAGGTTTTTTATTTTATTTTATTTTTTAAGGATTTCTTGCATATGTATGTCTCTGAGCTTTAGCTGCTTCGGGAATGTAGACAAATTTAACTCCTGCTTCACTGTCTTCTCCTCACTACAAAGCATGTGCAGTGCAAAGCACACTCTTCTCTTCTGCCCTTTTTTTTTTTAGACTGATTGTAAAGTCTTGTGGCATCACTGACACTTTGCTCTGGGAGCCTTTCTGCCTTTTCAAGTACAGGAAGCTGCTTTGGGGAAGCTTGTGTTCAGAGCCCCCTAGTGGCCTCAAAGTGCAGCTCCACCTTAGTTTCCTTCACTCTTTCAACAGTCCCTTTTGTACTGAGCTGAAATTGTGACTCTCAGGCAGAATGACGTCATACTCCCATGATGACATGTCCCTGTTTTCCAGTTCAGCTCCCGAGATACTCCACCCCTTCTCGCTCATCCCCGAAACCCAAACAGCTCCTCAAAACCCCAACCGCCCTGCGAGGTAACAAGATGCTTCCATACCAGCTGGAAAGTGTGAGATGGATCTCACAAATGTACTTGTGCACAATCTAAGACTGTGTTCTGGAGGGACTGACTATCGATGAGCTTAAGTGATGAACTAGATATATTTGTGGAGGTGAAATTGACTGAGATGCATTAATGCACTCATTCCCAGTTTATCTCAATGAGGTAAGATGCACTGTAGTTTTATCCTTTAGTATCATTTGTGAGGCTTTGGGGTAGAAGTTGATGATTACTGGATGAGATAAGTGTGATCTTTTACTCTCACACATGTGCGCAAGAAGGATTGAACAACTCAAAGAGAACGCTGATCATTTTAAGCATTGTGTTGCTTCTGTAAAGAAAAATGTCAACACATAGCCTCAGTGTTGAAAACCTTTTCTTCTGTTGGTCGATTGATTCTCATGGTAGCCTTTAAGTAACTTTACACGGTTACAAGGAAATGCAATTAATCAGTAATCTAACACTAGTACTCTTACAATGTTTTTTTTTAGTGCAAAGTAGAGCTCTTTCTCATTAGTAAAGCATTACTTTAAATTCATAATTCTTTCCATGACTTATTGTTCTAATATTATTCAAGATCCCAGCTTTTAAATTGTTCAAAAATAATTTGTGGCATCCCACATTTATATTTAATATCATCTAGTTACTTTTATATCATTCAGGTTGGAAGTAGCACATGACTGACGAAATAATCCTAAAACATGTTTTTAGAGCTCACAAAGTTTCATACAGTTTTTCTTTTCTCCAAAAATTCATTGTAATGGCGTCAAGAGGAACTGAAAGAAGAAGAGCAGTTATATTGGACCCCATGTGGGCTCAGCCCAGCTCCTGTTAAATCACAGCCTTGATCAGAGATTGGTTTCCTTTAAGGAAACCAAGAGACTGCACACACCAATATGTTGTGAAGGAAGTTTTTTTTGGTCCAAAATGTATGGCTGTTGATTGCCATCGATACAGCCCTTCCACAACTAATAATGCCATCTGAGGGTGTTCTGGACAATACCGCATGCCCAGCAGTTGATTGGTACAGAAAAGTGACCAACAACAGCAGAGCAGGGATGTCTGGGGAGGTGGGGCTTGGGCTGAGTAAGTAAGCGGTTCAAAGAGACTCAGTCAGACTAGACAGTTGAGGGAGCACACACAATGGACAGCGATCACCCTGATACAAATGACTGTGTCTGTAACAGAGTTGTGCAGACCTTGATGATAAACTGATGACCACCATTAATTTGATAAATTCAGACCCATGACCCCTTTAGAGACCGGTAAACCCACCACTGACATAGAAATATGCAAACGCAGGAAACACCTTCAAACACTTGCAGCCACCACAGATGTTTGACATTTTAACATGAATTAAAAATGTAGTTTTCATCCAGTTTTTACTAAATTAATGTAAATTCCACATTTCTAACTATGTCCACTTCTTTGTTAGACATTAGGTCAGCTGTAATGACAACGAGAAGCTATTTGCATGATGAGGAACAAGAGGGGCACCTTATCACCATTTCCTTTGAATGGAATGTATTTAAATAGATGCTTCAGAGCAAAAATGATTTTTTTCATACACAATTATGCAATCAAAATGTGCTATAAACATCACCAACAAAATTTTAGGTAATTTTATTATTTGGATGTAATTGAACCTGGAGCGTCTATCATAAAGCAGAGATTAAGAGTTTGCCATGGAGCTTTTATGAGCTTGCTTATGGAGGTTGAGGTGTTTCATAAAATCTCTTTTCTCTTTTACTACTGTGTATAAACAGAGGCTAGACTGCATTAGTGTCCTGCAGCAGGCGGTTGACTCCTTCCCTTTCCGTCAGTGATCACAAATATATGATGTAATAACCTCATCGTTTCAGACAGCTCAACAGTGAAGCATAGTTACCATCTCCCACAGGACAAGAGGGATTGTTGTCCTTGTTAGTCAGCAGTCATGTAAGTTTGTTCAGACAAGAAACAGGCACAGAGACGGCAAACTGAAGCTCATCGTCGGCACCTTCCTCCCTGCTCTAAATTAAGGCCTGTCTCTGTTGTCTTCGTCTTTGTCTTTGTCCAGTCCCACTCTCCTGTTGCTTTGGAGAAGAAGGTGATTTCAGTGAGTATTCACTGACGGCCTCCACCCTTTAAATATTGTGACTGTGATCCAGTGCCGTGGTTGTTTTGACGCCGTGCTCCTGGTTTTCACTCGTGTTAGCCTCTGTTTGTGAATCACCTCATTCCCTCAACACATCAAGAGTCATAGTAGGAGTCATTTTAGCTGAGCTTTTCTGTTTGTTTCTTCATGCTTGAAAAATAATCGTGTAGTTTTGAAAATGTTGTAACACATCTGACTTGTGAAACCGGAGTGGATGTGGTTAAAGCCTGATGCATACTTCATGCTGTTCCTAATAGATTTTTGTACTCTGGCATCATATCTATGGCAGCCTCATACCATTGCGCTCTCGTATCATGTCATTTGTTAAACGGATCAGCTGAAGACTTCCTCATGTAATCTGTGATATGTCTGACTCCTGCTCTGCCTCTCGTCAGTCCCTTCTCCTAGCAAGCTGCGAAGTCCCGCCACCCCGTCCCCACTGACTTTGAGGCAGCCTGTAAAGGCCACTTCCACCCCTAATTCTGCCACCTCCACCCCCACCCGCTCCCTGGCTCCTCCACGTAGTGGCCTACCCCGACCCAGTGCTTCATCAGGAGGAGGCGGCATCCCACTGCCCCGCAGCAAACTGGTCCAACCTGTGCGCAGGTTTGCACATTTGCAGGCACACTGGCTTCATTTTGTACTTTTGTTGCTTGTGAACAAAAAAAATTTAATTTGTTTGTTTGTTTCCCGCCCATCCTCCTCAGATCTCTACCTGCTCCTCGGTCCTACAGCAACACAGGGGACAACTGGAGAGAAGGTTGCTACTGAGTCAAGCCAGCAGGGGGCTCTGCAGCCTCACCAAGGAGGCAAACGATACAACATGGCACTTTATGTACCTACATAACTTTTACAGCAGAGAGAGAGAATCTAAGTCCCTAAAACATTTACAATCCAGAATTTAAAACAAAAAAGAGCATAGAGTCCACATTGTGTCAAAGACGGCCTCCCATCGTGCTTCTCTGTGTGGATTAGTTCTGGAGAATTCAGGCATGAAGTTCAAACGACCCAGAAAAGCCAGAGAAATGCCAAAGAAACCAGCCCGACTCCAGCTACACCGACAGAGGACGCATCACCTGCCTCGGTTTGACTGCAGCATCTGCGAGACAGTCTGCATCCCTACATGCCCACTCTTCCTCCTCGCTCCTCCTCTCCTGTTCTTCTTTTCACCTCCTCAGGTTGAAATGTTTCCACACATTTCTCTCGTTACGCTCCGTGTTGAACAGACGGTGGTGATCGATCTCTATGCTGTGCAGGTGAACCGTCGTGTTAGAGAGTTGTTGATGTCTTGCAACAGTGAAAGCACCTCTGTGTGGAGATAACTCGTTGGAATCTTTCCTCTTTTCAAATCAGCCAGAATGTATGCACAAGTTTGTTTCGAAAAAAAAAAATTATTTATTCAAATTATTTAAACATCCATATCAGTATTTTGTTTGAAAATTTCAGTTGTTTAAACTGTACACTTTTGAACCTCAACTGCAAGCTAACTCTCCAAAGCCTTCGTTTTTGTTTTCAAAGTGTCAAATGAGGACCGGTGAGAAACCTTGCTGACAGACGACACCTTGGCCAAGGCCTCAGTTCGCCAAGATTACAGTAAAATGATGTTGTCAAAGTGCTCAGTTAAAAAGATGGGTTGGTGTTCGATTTGAGTTATATTTTATCATCAGATGCTGACTCCATTTATTGAAAAAGAAGTTGTCTCAATCATTTATCCACCCTGTGGAAACAAGGAAATTTCAATGTGGTTCAGATTTTCCAGTGTGTATTATTCATCCCATGAAAAAAAAAGAAAAAGGGTTTAAAATTGTCTTGGAAAAACTGAATTAAGTTGAACAAGATTTGACTGGCTTTCACTTCTTGTGCTTTGAGCATGAATCAAAAGGCATGCCAGTGTTAGGAAAGACGTTCTGGTAATCGGTGTGATGGGTGTCTTCAACTAGTGCCTATAATTTAAAGTTTCACTTGAGTTTGAGCGTATTTTTCTTTTGTTTCTATGTTTATCATTTTGTGCCACTTTTGGGCTTTACCAATGTTGCTTTTAACTTTGCATATGTGCTTGATCTGTGATGGACTCGCGAGGGTGTCCCCCTCCTTTGTTCCCAATGACAGCTGGGATCGGCTCCGGCCCCCCCATGACCCTGAACGGGATGAAGCGGTCCACAAAACGGATGAATGGATGGATCTATGCCTGACTGATTTGCTTGGCTGTTTGTTTTTGTAACTGAACAAAACATTTATATTGCTTTAAAAATGTTTATTGTGCGCCTTTGTATTTATGACAAATGAGTCATTCTGTAAATGAAACTATTTATTAAAGAAAGAGGTGCCTCTGTCAAAGCTTAGATTCAGCGAGAAGCCAGGGTGAATGTTTAAAAAACAAAACAAAGGACATATTCCACACATTTGGTGTGCATGTTTTTATTATTGAACTTTTTTTTAATCCACCATGACATTTGGTTTCCCTGTGTAAAATCACAATTTAAATAAAAACTACAAAGTTGTCTCTGTTTTTGGAAGTTCCAGAGTTTTTTTTAATGCAAAAAAACAGGTTTACAATACCTTGACACAGTAAAATAAATAAACATGAGACCAAAATCCTCCCTTTATCACCAGTTAGGTAAATAGTATCCATTCACCATGAAATTATTTTAGTTTTATTACATCTTTGCTCCTCATGCTTGTGTGGGTTCTCTCCCACGGTCCAAAAACATGTACATTAAGTTGATTGACAGCTCTTGTCCATAGTTGGTGTGCATAGTGTTTATCTCTACTTGTGGCCCTGTTATGGACTAGCAACCTGTCCAGGGTCATACACTGTAAATCTGTTCAGTGAAAAATGCAGAGAAAAGTTATATTCTTCCAAAAAGAATACAGCACTCCTATCATGACTTAGTATTATAGATCCAGCCGCTGAGAGTAGTGATATACAGACTAGCATTTACCTGGACTCACCTGTCGTTAAACAGGGGGGAGTTAGGTGTGTCTCTGGAATGAAGAGAAAGCTGAGTGTCTGAGTCACTGACTGTCCCATCCCACATCCTCAATACCCTGAAGACATGTGACATCAGTGGACTCATATTTTCCTTTTAATATATGCCACTGATGGAGTCTTTTTGGGCTGCAGACATAAAACACTGAAGGTTCGAGCAGGGGTCAGGCAGAATGAGAGGCTGACGTATTGTGTGGAGGAGCAGGACACAATATTTCACTAATACTGCTTATGATGTCTGACTGACCTGGAGGACAGAAATGTAGGACTTTAGGACCGAGATTGTATTATGAAGATACTAATGGACTTCAGTTAAATAGGACAGACAGGAACTGTAAGAAGAGGCTGAAGGATCCCTTTGAAAAAGATGGAAAATAACTTTTACACACGTGCTGTATTATTTTGTGAGAACAGTGTAGCTCAGCTTCCTCTGGACCAGCTTCAGCAGCAACAGAGGTAAAATCATTTCAGCACTTTTGTCCCTCCACACTTGTGATTTACATCTGAGCATACAACTTTACTAGACTCTTTTTTTTTACTTGTTTCACAAGAACATTTTAAATGGTAACAGCAGATGCAAACTTTTTAAATTCCAGTGAACGACAGTAGTTGTTCATTTGTCTTTGCGAACCCTGGTCCAAGCCCTTCCTTTATTATGGACGATGTTACACCAAACATGAGCTCTGCTGCAGGCACCAGAAAGTTCGGGCGGCTCGTGCGTCATGCGCCATCTCCAAGAAAACGAGCACCAGCAACAAAAGAAAGGGGCAGGCACATCCTCACACTTCGCTGCACTAACATAAAAAGAAGCACAGTTTTCATTCATGCAGGCTAAGCGTCCTCATCCTCTCTACACTAAAGCTTCTTTTTGGATTCGTCCTCATCAAGTCTGATTTAGTTCCTGTTGGAGACACAACAGCATCTTTCGAACTGAATGTAACATTCCAGACACCTGTTCATGTGTCATAATTAGATTGATTTTGGGGGGTTACGTTTTCTGCTACACTGCGCGGGTGTAAAAGTGGAGCCAGTGCGTCACTGACTGGGAATCCGCGGTCCTGATGCTCGAGTCCGTGTGGAGACTCTCCTCCAGCAGCCAGCGCCAGTCCGTGGGACCAGTCTGACTCTGAGTGGCAGTCTGAGTCGCTTTAAGCCCACCAGTGCCATGGCACCATCACGTTTCCCGACCACTGAATCCTCCGCAGTTGTTTATAAGTGACCGCGCACCACTAGGGGACTCATCTTACGCACGAGCACCTACGGGCACGAAGCCACTGTGCAGCTCGTCCTCCTGTTGCGCCATGAAGAACTCTAGTATCCCGAGTGGCCGCGCACAGACTGCTGGCGTTATGGACTTTTTTTTCTTGAAGCAAAATGGGGACGACGCGACAGGTGGACTGGGAATCGCCAGCGGTGCCATGTTCCTTGGAGGCAGCGCCTTCAGGGATGCTGCAGGAGCAGAGTTTATGGCCGCTCCGCCGACGGAGTCCCCTCACCTGATGCCTGCCTTCTGGGACTCCCCACTCAGCCACGGAATCAACGTGGTTGTGGGACTGGTCCTCTGTTTCACCATGCTGGGGCTGGGCTGCACGGTGGAGGTCAGTCAGCTTGGAGAACATATCCGAAAGCCAATCGGTGTGCTGCTGGCTCTGGTGTGTCAGTTTGTCATCATGCCCTTGGTGGCATTTCTTTTGGCTTTAGCCTTCTCTCTGGAATCTGTGGCGGCAATGGCCGTTCTCCTCTGTGGATGCTGTCCCGGAGGAAACTTATCAAATATCATGTCTCTGTTGGTGCACGGAGAGATGAATCTCAGGTAGAGCTATTGTACTTATCAGATACATAACATGAATGAGGCTGAATGTTTTCACAAAGCCAACGGGATTTTGTGCCTTGCATTTACGTAGCCAACACCTGCAGTTTTACGCACGACTCCGTCGTTCTGACTTCAGCCCTTAAATCTTTACTTCATGTTTGTTAATTACAATAAAGCTACACTGCGCGCAATAAACGGCCTCCACCTCCTCTAACCGCGTGTCTTTGCCGTCTTCTCCACAGCATCATTATGACCATATCCTCCACTCTGCTGGCGCTCGTCCTGATGCCCCTCTGCCTGTGGATCTACAGTCGGGCCTGGATCAACACACCTGTGGTTGACTTGCTGCCCTTTGGGGCCATTATCATGACCCTGTGCAGCACTCTCATCCCTATTGGTTTAGGAGTCATGCTGAGGCACCGGTATACCCGTGTGGCTGACATTGTTTTGAAGGTAAGATCAGAGAAATTTACCAAGTTGTTTTGTGTGAAATGTCTTCAGTCATTTTGAATCAGTCCGACACACATCCCTTTTAGGAACAGTGAGCACCTCTGCGCACTGCCCATTTTTCATTGTAAGTGTGGGATGCTGGCTGAAAGGAGAGTGACATCAGAGGGACTGTGTCAGGAAGAGCTCCTCCCTGCTATTACTGATAAAAGCCTCACAGGAGGGAGGGCCAGATCGTTAGAGATGGTACTCTTAAGCAACAGAGGCGCACTGATGCAGCTCTGTTTGGAAAATCATGTCAGTTTTAATCATAGGCTATAACTACAACAGAGAGGGCAGTCTTTTAAAACTCACAGGAACACAAATGTTTAGAGAAACAGAAATTATCACAGCATGAAAAGATTTAGAAAGTTCTTGCCATAAGTAAAGAAAAGTGTTTCTCATCTATGTCTGCAGGCATCTCTGTGGTCTCTGCTGGTCACCCTTGTGATGCTGTTCATCCTGACCGGAGCGATGCTGGGTCCAGAGCTACTCTCCACCATCCCACCCTCCGTCTACGTGGTGGCCATCCTGATGCCCCTGTGTGGCTATGCTGCAGGCTACGGCCTGGCAGTGCTCTTTGACTTGCCCCCTAACAGCCGCAGATCGGTCTCCCTGGAGACAGGGTGCCAGAATGTGCAGCTATGCACGGCCATCCTGAAGCTGGCCTTCCCCCCTCAACTGATGAACGGGATGTACATGTTCCCCCTGCTGTACGCCCTGTTCCAAGCAGCCGAGGCAGGCATTTTCATCTTGGCCTACAGGATGTACAGGAAGGAGGTCCTGCATAAATCAGATCCCACAATGGATGGGGATGACACGGACATAGCATACCAAAGGTTTCACGATGAGGACTTTGACTCAACTTATGGTGCAGTTACTGTGAGCGACCCAAACACAATTATGCTTGACCCCTGTCCTCCTCATCCAACTCCCGTTTAATGTGCAGACTTTAGAAAATAAGCTCTCTTCTACTGATGCAACAGAGCAGATTAAGACATTAAGAGCTGGAGGTATTTGTCATTTTGATTAGTTTTAGTATCACTGAGAAAAAAGGGGGTTCGGGGGCATGTCACTGACATGACTGCTGAAAAGGGTGCTTTATGCTTTAACTCATTGAAGTTAGCCTGTCGAAAATAGTGAAAGAACATTGCTGTTGCTTAAAGTTAAAAAGAAGAAAACTGACAAGTTTTCCTCTCAGTGATTTATGATTGTGTGTGTGTTGAAAGAGAGACTTAAAAAAGGGACTAAAAGCCATTTCATGAACATATCAAAATTATTAATGTGCAGATTTCCAAATAAGCCTGTGCCAAATAAGTACCTGAAAAAACTGTACTATATGTGTATATTATAGACAACTGTATCAATATGTATTTATTAAAGACAGACAAAACTAAAGCATGTTTACACCTCTCAGTCACGTGACAAGTGTTTTTCATTTGACGACAGCCACACACCTGACTTTAATCAGGCCTGATGGCGCGCTCGCCTCGTCTATTTAAATAGTTTTAACCAGCAGTCTGGGCTGGATGAATAAAATGGCAACGTATGGTGAGGAGCCAGTCGACAACTACTTCTACTCCTCTTACAACCCTTACACGGGCAGATACCCCAGGCCCAAAGACCCGGGGTGGAAATATAAAAGTTACTTCTCCCACTACGGAGACACTTCTGAGGCCTTCAACAACCACCAGCGCGCTCAGCTGAAGTCCATCTTATCTCAGATCAATCCCAAACTCACCCCGAGACTCAGGAAGGCGAACACCAAAGATGTGGCGGTGCAGGTCAACCCCAAGAAGGACGCCTCGGTGCAGTGTTCCATCGGCCCGCGGACCCTCCAGGCGATGAAGCGGGACTTCCAGCGGAGGAGGAAGCAGGAGCCCGTGACGCCCGGCGGCAGCCCCGTAGCGCCGGGCGGTGTGCGTTATCCCCGCACCCTCGCCGTGTACTCGCCCGTAGCCTACAGGAGCATCACCTCGTTCTTCGTTGACGACAACAATAATCAAGACAAGAGAGTCTCCTCTGACTCCACGAAGCCCGCCGAACCGCCCCGTGACCCAGCGGAGTCAGCTGGAGCTGCCGACAGGAAGCGGGATGAAGACGACCAGGCTGGTGAGGACGGGAAGACCACGACGAGCTCTGAGAGGACCAAAAAACCCAGGCCCAAGCCGCAGGTGAGGGGCGAGGTGCCGGATGAGGCGGCGCAGGCGAGGCCGGCCGCGGAGGACGCCAAAGGCAAGGCGCGCGTGCGCTTCCAGGTAAGTTCAAACGCAGCCGGCAGTCTCTGGTCAAAACCAGAGGATGACGTTTCACTGATGGACTCGAGCTTTAGTTCGGGTTTAACTTGCATTTATGGAAAACTACCAAAACTTGTGAAATGTCGTCCGAGGATTGGACCGCCTTTGATTCTCCCGTTTTTATACCTACTAACCCTTTTAAATGGATCGCTTTTAAACGCAATTTTCATTGTAGAGGTGACTTGTATAGACTGGTCTCTTACTGACTCCAGTCCGGGCTGCAGTGTCTAGAGCCCTCATCCTTGGTTTACAGCCTGTATTAAGAGCTCTATTTACCAGATTGGCAAGATCAGTGATTTCAATTACTGTAAATGGGGTCCAAACCTGCAGAGGGTTTGAGGATTCAACTTTTTTTTTTTTTTCCCTCCCACTATTAGTTCCTGGAACAGAAGTACGGATATTACCACTGCAGAGATTGCAACCTGCGATGGGAAAGTGCCTACGTGTGGTGCGTTCAGGGCACCAACAAGGTAAGCAGTTGTGTGGAAATTGCCAAAATGTGTCGTTTTGCTTACTCGGTACAACTGTCATTAAAATATTAGGGATTCTTGCAATTGCAAGAACTTTTTTTTTTTTTTTTGAACACTACCTCTGTCCTATAACTTCAGTATGGTGTGTTCCAGGTCTACTTCAAACAGTTCTGTAGAAAATGCCAAAAGGACTTCAACCCATATCGTGTTGAAGATATCACATGCCATGTAAGCTCCTTTCTGTCCTTGCAGTGTACACTTAAAATTTGAACACTCATGGGGTTTTCTTCTTCTCCAGACTTGCAACAAAGCACGCTGTGCCTGTGCTATGACACAACGGCACGTTGACCCCAAGCGGCCCCACAGACAGGATCTATGCGGCAGGTGCAAAGGCAAGAGACTCTCTTGTGACAGCACATTCAGCTTCAAGTACATAATCTGAAGCTCATCTTGGCTGAACTTTGCTCTGTAAACCAGTCTACACACACTGGCTGTATCTTCAGTCCCATCATAATGGCTGGTGCAATAATGGCATTTTGAAATGAGTGCATTTTGTTTCCATATATTTTGTTGAATCTACAAGCTGAAAATGCTTTACTGTAATAAAATGGTTACCTTGCATTCTGTTTCATAATCTTGAGAAACTTTGCCTCATCCACTTTGTAAATTTATTTTTAAAACTGGATACAACTTCATTGCTGAAATGGCCTATTGTATAAAAGGATTTTTTTTTTTTTGAGGGGGGTGTAAATGTGCACCAATGTGGCTTGAAGTCCCAAACTCAGTAAATCCATGAACAGTCAAGTTAGTGCAACTTCAGATCCCCCATTTCTGCAGGGAAGTCTTTATTATCAAGAGAAAGCTGGTATATGAAGAAATGTAATGCAGCTCCATCTTTCATGTAAATGGACTTTAAACATAAGGAAAGCAAGACAAACTGAGGAATGAATACATTGACAATGTGCCAAAGAAATTTAGAGGATGTTGGGACTACTTTGATCTCATGCATCACTAGCCCAGTCTTGGATGATGCAGGTGGAGTGGATCAAATGACTCAAATCTAGTCCTTGCTTCCTCATTAAATTAGCTTTATACATCCTATTTTGGATAAACAGTGCATTACACAAAAGGGGGAAAAAATACTGGTTTTACACTATACATTTTCTAAAATATATACAGAGTAAAATAAGTTATTTAGCCAGCCTGTACTTGTAAGTGTACACCAGAACTTCCAATACATATCACACAGTCAAGAGTCTCTAAAGGCATCTACTTATTTGGTTAGAGTTCTGCACGAAGACCTTTTGAAGGGACTCTCCTCAGAGCAATAAACATTTCTTTACATTTCCCAAAGGCAAAGGTTTCCCACAGGGTTACATGTTAAATATCCTAACATTTACAACCTAGGATGTTAGCTCTAATAAAAAATACATTTCTCAAAAAATATTCTTGCAGTGCTTTTCCATTTCAAGCATGCATCTGAAAACTTTTGAACAAGGTTTTTCCAAGTTTATGAATCCTGATGGTGTGTCCTCAAACATGCCTCCTCTGGACTGTCTTGCATGCTTCAGCTCCCAGACACGGAGGAAGCCATCGCTCATTGCAAGGGGACCTGAAGGTCCAATCAGGCAAAAATAAAACAAAAAAACCCCACTGTGTTTTCAACACACACCACCACAGGACTTATTGCAACAGAATTTTGTAAGTTGGCTTAGTCTTGAAAAAGATGTTAGCTTTAAGCATTCATACATGTAATAGTATATTAATAATCAATTATTCCCACGCATCCTTTAGCCCTTTGTAGATGGAGTCTCTTGTCGTCCTCCCATCACTGTCTATCCCCTCCCTACAGCTGATGTGAGGTGTGCGTAAAGAGGGGTTTTTCTGTCCAGTCCAGCTTGCAGCAGCGCAGGCTCATAGTCCAGTGCTGAGCATGGCGGTGTGGGACTGGCAGGCCTGGGCCCGACTCAGAGCCTCGCGAATCTGCAGGTTGAGCTCCATGAGACGGGTGCTTGCTTGAGTCAGGTCCCTGCTGGGGCCCACCACAGCCAAGCAGCCCGTCTGGCCCAGTGTCTGGTGACGGAAGTAGATGTGCAGAAGGGTCTGAACTGCATTATCTGTTTCGTTGCCGAAGATGTCGTTAGGCCACAACGACCTGGAGATAAAGACAAATCTGGATGAGTATGTGGAGGGGGAACTTCTGAAAGTAAATGATCAGAAAGAACATTTCTAGAAGTGGTTTAACATTCTTCTAAATGTCTTATTTGGAGAATTCATTAAAGGTTAAGATTGTTCATAGCTATGCCTAATTCTGATTAACTGAATTTTATAAATTAATTCAATAGTTTTCTTTCAAATGAAAAGGGTAAAGTGTTAAATGAGAGAGAGACAGGAGTGTTTGGGGGTGAAAAAAATAAACACCAAATTTCAATCATTTCTGAGCAGCAGAATCATTGTCTCTCATCTTACCTAAAGATCTTGACTTGTGCGAGGGCAGAGCTGAAGTCTCTGGCTCTAAGAGTTTCAATCAGGGACTGGATGGCCGTCTCTGTGTTGGTCTGGGCGTTGTCTGACATACACACATCCTCCTGACCATCATTTCCTGTGTCTGCCTCATTCAGACAGTTCTCCAGGATGCCGAGTTCCTCAGACATGTTGGTAACCTTAGAAACAAGGACATAAAACATAATTCATTCTATCACTGTTGCATTAAATAATGCAATCAGATGCTTAAGAAACATACCTGGTAGGTCAGAAGAGCAAATCTGAATGGGCAATCATCTAATTTTATCAAGTACCATAATCTGATTAAACATTAGTCAACATGAACCTCAGACAATGGTAAACAGTAAGAAGACATTGTAAGGATTATCCCTCTGCCTAATGTGTGTTGCTTATGTTTCAAGATGGTTGTGTAAGAAATATTACTGATGTCTTCCATATTTTTTATTAAATCTTTCAGTTAATTTAAAGGGATTAAACTGTCTATTGTGCTTTTGCATCAGAGAGATGCCTGAAGAGATGTGAAAGAACATTTTAATTAACGAAGGTAAAGGCTATGAGACCAACAGCAGTTTCATGTTCCTGTGACTATGGTTACAAATATTAGGACATATAAGGTCCATGGGACTGTAGCCAACCTCCCAGAGCACAGTGATAAGGGGAAATGCAGTCCAAGGTTGATCAAATTTGATATATGGACGGTAGACAAAGAACCAAGAAAAACATCCAAAGTAATTCATGCTGAACTCCAAGGTCAAGCTTCCTCATCATCTGATTATACTACACATTACCTTTTGAACATCCATGATCTCCACACAAAAAGACTTGAAGAGAAATATATTAACAGAAAAACAAAGCAGACTTGCTATATTACATGCTGACTGAGAGAGTATTATTTGGACCGATAAGACAAAACTGGTAAGTCACATCAGCTCATACATTTCCAGCTGAAGCGGTCTTTGGTTGCCATCAACTTACCATTGGGTCAGTTGAAGCTGGTGAAAGTGCAGCAAGCCAGATGTGGCCCCTTTTATTCATTTCGGTACATTGAAGCTTAAAGTGTGTACTTACATTACAGTTATATCATTTCAAATTTACTGTAGTTGTACAGAGCTATGATGTAAAACGTTTTTTAAGGGTTATGCAGACAAACAAAGGTGCACACACTTCTGGCCGGTTTTGCAGCCCATTAAATGTTCTTCTCACCTCTGCCTCTCTCTTGATGGTGTCCACCCTACTGATGAGTTTACAGTAAGCCTGGAACAGCAGCAGCAGCTGAAAGTGTAACTTATAGAGCCTCCGACACAATTCCAGTTCCTGCAGAGACAAGAAAAAAAAAAAGTCACACGCAAACATAACAGTAAAGCCTGCACTTAAATTATGATGCTCATATGATTAGAGAGATGGGTATCCTGGGTTAGAGACATGGAAGTGGATAAAGGTTTAGCATGGACTAGTGTGAAGTACCATCATTTTTGTGCCATGGAGCGAGAGGTAAGTGAACTACAACTACAATGAGTCAGATCTCGAATGGAAAACATTACGTCACCACCTGGTGTGATGCAGCCTGTGGGCTATAATGACCAGGTGTGGCTGACTAGATGAGTGATCGAAAAGAATTACAAATTAAAACATTAACTCAGAGGAACATAGGAGAAAAAATAATTTGAACACATATGGGAAAGAAACAATGAACATGCAAAATGAAATGCAAACTATGAGCTTGTTAACACCCTTTCCTATTGACAAGTCCCTCTGATTTCAACATCAATGTTACACTGGAGAGAAAACTTTACATATCTGAAGACAGATTCAGTATGCAAGACAAACGGGTGGAAATGCTGGTTATCCAGTCCACATATTGAAAAAAAATAAATAAATAAATTTAAAAAAAACATACTGCAAAACAGAATAACAGGGGGATGATTGGGTGGATGAGGAAGTTGCATTGGGTTACATGAAATGTAAAAAGAAAAATATATATACATCCAAGCAGAAATAAAATACAGAGGTGGGAGTCTGTAGGTGTCAACCTCGCAGCTATGTGCAGACAGATGAGATGGTCAGTGTTTTGCCCAGGTGTCATCATTGTTAATATCCAGAATATGAGAACCACTTACTGCTAGATTTTCCATTTGCTAAGCAAGAAGGTGAGCAGGTCACACACATACATACACACAAAAACAACAACAAAACAAAAGGAGAGAAAGACCAAGAATTAGTGAGCTTTAACATGACAGCTGAGACACAGTGACCTGGTGGGCAAGGCGCAGTGGTTTAATCATCTTCCCTTCATATAGGTCAGGGAAGGCTCAAAATACGCGTGCTCATTTCAGCAATAATGGAAACCTCGGCACTGGAAGACTGAATAACAGCATGTACAAAGAGAGAGAAACGATACAGTAGGGCCTACAAAGAGAGGGAGGACAGTAGTAAAAGACTCTGGATGTGTCACTTTTGTGACTGAAAAATGCACGTTAGTTTTATCCTCAGACAAATTTCTGTGGGCGTGAAAAAAAGCGAAAGTGATCCTTGATCAGATCCTTGTGAAGAGCTGATGTGTGAGTCTGCTTTTAAATAATAAAAACAAACAAACCAACCAACTCTAACAGCTTGGCACCTTAAAGTCAGCTAAAAACCACACCCATTAATACAGTCAGAAATAATGATGATGTGCTCTGTATTGTTTGTTTTATTTGATTGTTAAAAGAAAGTAAATTAGTTTTGTTTCTGTGTTTACCAAGAACCAGAAGCAGAAAAACCATGGCATGTGATGTCAGTGGGCAGACAGTGTGATGTAACTGGATTTGAAGACTAAGAACTGCAACAGCATGTAAATGAGCACGTGTGACATCTGCAGCCACAGTACGTGTTGTTGAATATGCAGATGAGAAGCTCTTCGGTTAATGAACCTTAAAAAAGAAGCCACAAGCATCCCACATCCCATTGTACTGCTGAGCTGACAAGTCTGAATATAAAAAAGGCAACTTCTGGAGGAAAGCTCGAGTGGGCTAATGTTCCAAAACTGTGGCTCATAAAGTACGGTTGTAACAGCAGAAGGCAAGTTCATTCACTAAATGTAACCAACTTCTACAAGAGCCACGTAAACTATAGTTATTTCTGTGAGTTCATGCAAAAATAGAAGGCCTGAAAAATGCATTTCAAGGGTATAATCTGAGCATTTATTCCTACCTGTGCATGAGTATTTGGCCTTTGGCTGCTGTCTTTGTCCCCGAAGGTTTTCCTACAGTTTTCCAGCCACTACAGGATTGAGAGGACATGGATAAGTAAGACAGGAAGGAAACAAATACAGAGCTAAAGATAATAAGAGAGGAAACCCAGCAAAAGAGACATGACATTTGTTTGTTTATTGAGGCTTGGTCAAGGAGCAGATTTAATAAGAGTGTTATACTTAGCAAATTAAAGAAGGCCTGTTCCAGAGCATGGGATAGTATCTAGTCCTTCAGGGGACATTGCCATCTCATTCAATTAGCGCCCCAGCATCCCAGAACCCTCTGCAATCTCATTTTTCTCTCTACCCCTCCCCCTTCTTTACTTCACCCACCCCTCTTAGCTTCTCCTGCCTGGCCTTCTGTAAGTGATTTAGGAGTGCTGAGGGTTATTTTTATCCCCCCAGCAGGGATTGTTGCTAGTGATGCAGACAGTAACAGCAGCAAAATCTACTCATATCCAACACTGATTCAATGCTCTGCTGATGAGACTGACTGGGCTCATCTTTCACAGCATCAGCTGTTTGTCTTCATCCCCACCCCACCTTTTACAGAGTGACTGCATCAAAATAGAAGGCATTTTACATGCATTGCCTACGCTAATCTATTTTAAGATGAAAAGCCATTATTAAGCATTTCTTTAGAGACATTCTCTCAAACTTACATCCTGATACAATCATTAAAATTACAGTTGTGGTACTCTTATGAATTAGGGGATGTGGATATGTGAGGGAGCATGTCCTGGGAGTGAAGGAAGATTCAAATAAGATGGAGAAGCAGATATGGAGGATTGTGGTGACTTACAAGCTCTGCTGCTTCTTTTTTTGCATTGTAAGTGTCCAGGTGCTCCTGCAACTCCAGTACACTAAACTTCAGAGTCTCCAACAGTCCACAAGAAACCAGCTACAACAACAGAGCAAGACAACATGTACATCAAGCCACAACAAAAATCAAATTCATAGACAGTACACCATATGTAATAATCTCCAAAAAGAACACACTTTCCCGATAACGAATATGCATAAAATGCAATATGACTTATTTAAAAATACATTAGATAGCAGCAGCCTTGTTGCAGTCTAAATTATGAGCTTTATTAAAAATCGCCATGCATAAAAGCCTCACCGTCTCTGCATCCAGCAACACAGTAGGGCATTGTGAGCAGGATGTCATGACTTCCAAGGAGCTAAGGAACTGATTACCCATTCGTTGGAGCCTTTCTCCAAGAAAGCGAACAGATGCATGGGTAATCGAGCCAAATCTCCTCTGAATACTCTGTAAATAGACATAAGAAATAAAAACAATGAATAAAATACCCATTTTCAGAATGAGCACAGGTAAACACAACTTGCATGCATTTACCTCAAAAAGCCGGGAGAACACATGAAATGTGTAAACAGCTGAGGACCCATCTGTGTCTGACAACATCTGGTTGACATGGCAACGCCAAGCATCTTCCTCATTGTCATAGGCAACAGGCTGAAATGCTGCCAGAATGGCAGAGAGGAAGGGTGAAGGGGGTGGAGAGGCCTGAATTTCTGGGAAGCAGTCTGCGTCACCTTCATCTTGACTGAAACACAAACACAGGAGCCAATGAGCAACAGTACAGCTTGCTCTGCACTCCGCCACTGAAGGACAAATGTAAACACACATACGTCATCACTTGGTGCAAGTAAACAACACTGCTGAGTTTCGACCTCTCTCAAAGCAATTCCTCCTGTGATACACTGAAAGCCCCAGTCCACAGCTGTGGTCTCAAAAGAACATAAGCTACTAGCATTTTAGCAACATGCAAACATCTTTCTCTCTCTCACACACACATGCACACGTATAGACATACATTGTGATACTCACAGGCCAGTAGGACCAAACAGCTTGAAGAAGCACACAGAATACAAGTATCTAAAGCCAGCGCTGCCAAGCGTCGCAGCAGACACAGTCTCTGTCCTCATCCCAACTACTGATTTTCTTCCCCCGACTCTCTCCCGTTGTCTGCAGCACGACTGTGCTGCAACTGCTAGCAGCACTAGCGCACTGCACTCTCATCCCACACAGGACTGCAGAGTGCTCTGTGCAAGCAAAGCATCTACACACTTACAAACACACACACACACACTCACACTCACACACACTTCTGCACAAAAGGCTAGCTCCCACATGCATCAAACATGGAATGAGTCTCTCACTTATGAGTGGGAGAGAGCTTATTTAACTGGTTAGTGTCCAGCAGTTTTCAGACAATCACACAGATTCAAAGCCACCTACAGACTCACTACTGATTCATGTATGGGCGTACCACAGCTATGTAAAAATGTTTTAAAAGAATCTCAGTAACAGTCTCCTCAGACTTTTTCAGCAACTTTTCATATGGCTACAGTGAAGTTTACATATATCATCTTACAGTTGTCCTCTAGATGGAACTGGCCCACCTTGATGATGGACTCTGAGTGGACTCAAGCCAACCTGCACTGAGCCACCATCAAAGTTCAAGGAAACATTGCCAAATTAGATATGTGTATGTATGTACATACATATACACACACACATATATGTGTGCACACACATACACACACATATACGTGTGCGCACACACACACACACACACACATCTTCAGTCATAGCTTAATTCGATAAACTAAAAGATAAGCAAGTTCTCAACTGTATAACTGAAATGAAATGAAAATGAATGAACGTTAACTGTGCAGTCTTTATTAAATATGCAGACATCACTACTTCTACTGTCGCAGTTTGTCCTGTTACAATCCCTTTTGATATTATAATCTTGAAGCACCAGCTTTTATGTAAGCACTTAATGTCCTCTTCAAATACAAATCATCTCTTGTCATTTATCTCCACAACTGGAATGTATGCAAACAGTAAACAGAAACACAAAAACCATCTCAGCTTCTTCAATGCTAATTTGCTCATTCTAGTTCGTCTTCTTCTCCCCCTTCTTCACTGCCATCATCTTTGTCTTTTATTTATTGACGGCTGGCAAACAGCAAGAGAGGTGTACTACTACCACCATGTGGTATAGAGTGGTAATTTAATTCAGTGGATCCCACCAGGTCAGTCATTGTAATGGAGACAGTGGCTGAGGGTACAGATGCTCCTCATCATTTTTGGCGTAGTTTTTCTTAAATACTGACAACATGGTATGGTGTTGTCTAGTGGTTTTCATCTCATGTTGTATCTACTCAATTTTGAGGCCTGGTAAGGATTACCTTATTATTTATTATTATTTTCAGAGACCTCAAACTTTGGAATTAAGATAGGTATTCTTTCTTTTCGATATGACTGTATAATCTAATTAGAATTCTGTTACTTGAAGTTGCCATTACTAATAAAATATTTCACTGTATATAGATTTGGTCTACCTTTTTCAAAACAGATGAACCAATACCAAATTCAAAAACCTCAGGAATCACTTTTACATTTCTTTTGGGGTAGCTTTAAATTCCAGTCAAATTAATGAGTGATTTACAACTATTGACAAGTAAGCATGAAAGTGGAACACATCAAGCATTTTTCTATTGCATAAATTAAACCTCGACCAATTCTGAATCAAAATTTTGATCCACCTACCTTGACATGCCAGAGAAGTCTGCCTCCTCCTCCTCACAGCGTTCATCTAGCTCCTTCAAAGCCTGTGTCACATCTTCTTCCCACACAGAGCCACAGGTGCTGTCTGGATCTGGATATACATCAGGCTTAGTTGCAGATGGGACGGGCAGACACAGAGGTATGACCGTCTGGGGTTCTTCATCACAAAGGGACCCTGGTGGTGTATCAATAGCAGGCGGAGGAGGGGGGGCTGGATCCAGGTCCTGGGGAGGGTCCTGAGTCTCCTGTGAGTCCGTGAGGTCACACAGTTCAGGTCGGTCAGAGGGAAGAGGGGGGGCACTGCAAAACCCCGTGTCCTCGCTTACACTGCTACTCAGCTCGTCTGCTGCCGTCACGCTTACAGCATCCTGCAACACAAAGTCAAAGGGGGGCGTTCAGGTGCAGCTTGACAGGGGACTTCAGGGGGGAACCTTTCAAGGCAACTCTTTTTAAATTATATTAGCTTTGATTATTTTAGCAGTTACTCATGTATTTTTATTTATTTATTTTTTTTGTTTTTCAACCTGAAACTGAATGAGTGCTCCATCTCCTTTATGCGGGACGTATCCTGTTAGTGAACAGTACAACTTAAACCAAAGTCTCAATCCTATTATCTTCAGGCTTTTAACTTGATCTTTCTTTCTTTTGTATTTGTAGACTAGACCTCATTATTTTCCTTGGATAAAGAATGAGTGTTTACTGCGCACAGGGCAGTGTAAATGCAAGGCGTGTTATTGCCTCCCTGGTGCCTGAAGCCCAGTTGAGGGCAGGGAAGACGAGTCGGGAGGCTTTATAGAGATGTACTACATCACATGACGGGCCGCTGTCTGTTTGGTTTTCCTCGCTGGTTCTGGTGTTTGGGAGGGTTCTAGTTTTTGAAGAGTTGGCTGATGCAGGAGATGAAGCATGTGGAGGATCCATGCTGAATAACAACAGGGTTTTGCGTAGTGACTTCCTCCAAATTGTGTTGCCCAAATATTAAATGACCAGCAGCCTCCCTCTGCTACTCATGCTGTTGTGTTCGTTGAAGGCAAATGACTTCTTTATGAGACTCTTCAGTTTGTTAATTACCCGAGTTTCATTTCTTGCAACGGTACAGTCTTATTATTTTAGTAGCCAGCTGTAGATTATGGTTCTGTAATACATCGATTTAGGACGTCCACGACTCTGAGGATGAGGAGCTTGTAGACATCTTTGCCTTGTTGTCAGCAAGCCTACCTATGACCTGTGACTTCACGCAAGTTCTATATGTATGTATGCATCCGTCTCTCTATTTTTATATTTATATATATATATATATATATATATATATATATATATATATATATATATATATATATATATATATAAAAAAAAAA
>JAOWBL010000019.1:548544-560894 GCA_028564865.1 Zenarchopterus dispar
TATATAGAGAGAGAGAGAGAGAGAGAGAGAGAGAGAGAGAGAGAGAGAGAGAGAGAGAGAGTCTAAAAACCAAAAAGAATAATAATTGAGCCACCCAAAACAAACACAAAGACAACAGTTACAGCAGCAGAAGTCATAACAGTAAATGTACAGAGACCTTGTCTGAGGCCTTAGAGTAGGAGAGGAGTCTTACAGATGGATTTTTGGGAATGCCAGATTCTGGACCACATAAAGACAGGACATTCATCAGCCTCTCTCTGGTTCTTCTCTGCAACAAAACACATGGCAACATGAAAAATAAATTTGCACCCAGACAAACTTAAAAGCCGTCAACACACCAAACAATGAGAAATAAAGAATTCAATAGTTTTTTTTAAATCATGTCATCAATAGTCACAGTTTACTTGGTGTGTTGGTGTTTTTGGTTGTCTGCACAACAAAATACATTTTCAAATGTAGGGCTCACTTTTAAAGACCTGTAAATTACTAATTGTTGTACTTAATATATCAAGCAGAAGTAACTGGTTAGGATTTGGCTAAAAGATAAGAAAAAAAGCAGTTGTGCTTTTTTTCAGGTCTATGTGTAACTTCATTATGTGGTTGTAATTTAAGTGCATGTCAAACCTAAACTGTAAACATGCCAATGGAAATCACAGATACATATTATTAAGCTTTTCCTTGACTGAGTGATGCCTCGTAAGATCGGACTAGTTAATGCCGGATACCTGTATCTTTACAGTGGGTACCTGAGAGAGTTGAGGCCTCTTCCAGCTAACTTGGACCAGACCATTGGAGTTGGAGCCAGACGATGTAGAGGACGTACTCCTTGTTACAGCAATCACCTGTGGCTTTCCATTTCGGCCTGCTGCAGTACGCTGATCACCATATTTGTGTCCTATTATTGGCGTCTATAGGTCCATGTAACAAGTTACTATTAATATTCAAAGCATATGCTTCACGTGAGAAGATTGATATATTCATATTTATGAAAGTGAGGAAACTGACCTCTGAGATGTCAAAATGAAAGTCCAGAGTCTTGCCTGGCAGCTCCTTGGAAGAGTTGTTGAATATGCGTGTGAAGGCAATTTCAGGAGAGCTGCAAGATTCGGTACTATACGAGCGCTGAACATCATCTGGCACGACGAGGCTGGCCGAACGAGACACGACCAACTTCAGAATGTTTTGGGCCTCTTTCCAGTGTGGGCTCTGAAAAAAGAAAATAATATTATTGAACTGGAAATTTACTGACTGTGAAGATATTTCTATGGAACTTCTTCATGTGAAAAGAAATATTTTCCTTTTGAGGGCCAGACCTTTTCAGCAGACACATATAATGCCACTTGCTCTGCATGATCTCTGTTAAGTTTTGTTGAATGTTTAATGGGTTTCCCTGTCACTTCCTAGGTTTTCCATCTTTGAAGTGTCCCTTTTCAATATACTGAATCACTAGAACCAGTTCATTAAAAACAATTTGTTCATTAAATCGTTTAGTACTGGATCAGAACTCTGACTGCATATCGAGCTTGCTGAACTGAAGCTGGATGGGTCGTAATTCGGCTCATGGTTGTCTGCTTCTGCCAGGACTGTCACCCGGTACATTTACTTATGACTGTCCACTTGTGATCGAATTATTCAGGACAGTTATTAAGACCAGGTGTAAACAGGGCCTTTGAGCCATTCACATATAATGATGGGATCCCAACAGACAACTGCTGTCCAGTCACCTATTTGCCTCCAACCAGTCAGTGAGTGAGTTTGGTGAGTAGACTTAAAATCATGTAGCATGAAAGCAAATATAAAAGGAGGTTGGTGCATGGGCGAAGTTCATGCACTGACATTCTATTAATAGACATATGCACAAAGCCATCTGTGAAGATGCAACAATGACAGTAAACCAGTACAGAATGTGCTGAACAGTAACAGTATCACAGCTGTCTAATGTAAATGTGAGTAAGAACCATACAGTGCCTTGGGCGAGACTCCATAAAAGACTTTCATAATAACCCAGAGCATGTTATTTCTTTGTCAATTGTGCTGCTATTCATAGAAAAGATCCCAGTATTCATACACATTGGCTGTCTAAAAATATTTCTGCTAAAAACACACAATATTCAAATATACACCTGCAAATGAGTAAAATATTAGCAATAATTATGTCAACAATTTTAGAGACCCCATTTGCTCCAGATTCAAATAGGTAATATGCAGGAAAGAAATAAGAAATAATATGAATGATTATGTTTAGTGAAGTCAGTAAATACAACTAAAAGTGTGGCAAAGGTTCACCTGAACATATTTCCCAATGATCTTCATTATCTCGAGGTTGAACTGTTTGACTGGAGCTGCTGAGAGGTCAATATGACTCAGGAGGCTGTACATGATCTGCAACAGGGACTGCTGCATGCCAGGAAGGCCCTTCTCCAGCAGCTGAGTGACAAAGATGCACAGATTCATTGTCACTATTGATTTTACTACAATTTGTGACTCATTTAAAGACATTTGATCTTCATCTTGTATACCTCAGCCAAGTAAGTGACCAGGTTCAAGGTTCTCTCAGCAAAGGCATCGTGGAGGTAACGGCAGACCACATTGATCCAGTTGGTGCAGTCGCGGGAATAGCTGTGTGTGCTGTACAGGCTCATCATGTGGGCCAGGTTGGAGAGTGTGGCTGTCTTTTCATCTGCGCACACCTTGGCTATTTTATCAGCTGTCTCTTTGCAGAAAGGAGTTGGGTTATCAAAGTGCTGGATGAGGTGTGGTAGGAGGCACAGGATATTTAAAGGAAAACCTGCAGAAATGCCAGCGGAAGAAAATGAACATAATATGAAGAGGTCACAAGATCTGCTGCCCAAACTCGGAAGTTTAATACAACTCAATAAACAAAGATAAGCAAAGTTCTAGAATAAATGCACAGGATTATTACACATTCTTTTTTTTTTGTGTGCAATATAGATGATGTCAGTAGTATTTACCTGCCACTTGTGAAGGGTCTATAAGCGTGTGCCTGGAAACACTGATGAGCTTGCTGAGCAGGTGAATGGTGAGTTCTTGTGTAGAAGCAGAGGTGAAGCCTTTAAGGAAGAGCTGCAGTAGACCAGGGAAGTTATACCACTTCAGCTTGGCCTGGACTGTCTCCAGACGCTCTCTGCTGTCTGCACGGTCCAGAGGTAGCTGCCCCAGCAGCTTGTTAAGTAACCGCAGGGCTAGCAGGTACTCAAACTCATAGTCTGACTCAAGCAAAGAGGTGGCGATCCAGAAGACAGTGGCCATGAGGTTTGAGGGGTCTACAGGAGGAACTGCATCCCCCCCTGAATTCCCTCCTCCGCCTAGTGATGATAAACTCCGTGTACGTGCCAGGTTCCCATGGTTACCACCCAGTCTGTCTGCTATGTCCAGCGTGTTGCTCCTACGTCTGTCAACTTTCCGTTCACCAATAAGGCTAGCACGAAGAGAGTTGCTGCGGGTATGGACATACTGGAAGAGGCCACCACTGCTGAGATTGAGCTGGCCTGTGCTTTTCCTGTTCGCGGTAAACTTTGCTCCCAACAAGTGCTCACGGGATGAGGTTCTGTGAATAAAAATCACAATAGTTTCTCATAACCTTTGGAGTGTATGTAGCATTACTTTACCAGTTCAAAGTAAGAATAGCAAAAAGCTAAATGAGAAGGCCACAAGTGAGAGGACTTACTGTGCTAGAGCAGTGAGGAGGTCATAGTTTTTGACTGTGTCTGCTAACGTGTCAATGCCTGACTCTAATGTCAGGAGCAGCTCAATCACAAAGCCCTATGAAGGGACAAAAGACAAAACAGAAGTGAGGCTGTTAAAAAATAAATGGAGAAGAGTGAGCTGAAATATCTTGCATTCAAATAGCAACTTTACTTCCTCAAAAAAAAAATCTTTTTTTTTTTTTAAAGACAAAAGGTTTTCCGAAAATAAGACAAAACCTGCTCGTCTTAAAATTTAAGACCAATTACACTATGCCATGGGACACACTTATTTCATACCATGTCTTACGATATTTGAATACTATTAAATCAGTAAACATGAGTGACATTGATAGCTGAAAGACCTAGTCAGCCAAATCAGATATGTCCTTGTCTGAAGAATTTCAAAAGCCAGTGGAGTTTTATTACTTATTACTGCCATTTCTTTTTTTAAAATCATACATTGAAATTCTGCAGAGCAGCAGGACGTGATTTATCTTTTATAATGTTCTGACCTGAGCCTCCTCTCCTGGGTCTCCTACAGTTTCAACCAGCCGAGACAGAATGTCAGACAGTGTGGCTGGAGTCAGAGGTTGCTTCAGTGCTCTGAAAATCTGGAATGAGCGACCAGCGTAATGGCGAGAAGAGCAAGACAGAGCTGTTCGTAGAGCTACTTCACTCAGCAATGAATCCAGTTGAAAACCTGGAAGAAAACCCAATGCATGTAAAAATATCCCAATCCAGAAAAAATATCTTTTATCTAACTAAAGCAGAAATGAACTGGATAACCCTCAGACCTGTCTGGGCATGCTTGAAGACAGTCACTACATGTCTGACAAAAACACTCAGCTGGTCAGCACTCTTAATGTTGGGATTCTTGGGCGACACATCTTCGTGATTCCAGAGTGGGCCACGTTTTCTGCAAGGCAGGAGTGAACATAAGAATGTGTGAACATTTTACCAATCGACATCTTAAGAATAACTGATGTCATCACGCAAGGCAAACAGGTCAATATGACAACAAACCCCAAAATCAAACCCATGCAAAGCAAAAATACCCAGCTCTTTCATTTCAGACTCTGCTGGAAGCATGAAAACAAATAATTGTACAGAATGATTAAAATTGTACAAATGTGTTGTAATTATTGGTTTTTATTTACTTGTACTAATAAAGTGAGATTACCCATGTAGAAGTCAGTTACAAGAAGCACTGGAGGTAGTTAAGCAAACAGCAATGAGTGGAAATGTTAAATTTTCTTAAATATAATCATATGAATAAAACAGACTCTTCTTACCTTGATGTAATAAACTCAATGAGAGCTTTGGTCTTCTCATCCTGCTCAGCAGTGACATCTTCCTCACTGAGAAGTGAAGGTGAAAGGTGGGACAGAGCGGTACCTCCAACCCCAATACTTATACTGGAGGATGTAGAGCTTGAGCTCAGCCCGGAGTCTGTCATCGGTGACGGCTGAAAATCTGGCAAAGTCTCTTGTACTCCTGTGGGAACGATTGACCACAAGTCAGATGGGTATTTCTTTATAATATCTTAACACCAAAATGGCAAAGTACATCTTTTTCAATCCTTGAGAAAAATGAATGTATTGAAAGTAACTGGCTTATTCACACATATATGCACATTTAGTATTAAACTAATACGAGTCAAAACAAAGTTTATTTTACAAAAGTATAAGCAACTGCATGGATATATTTATTTATGCCTAAAGAAATTATCAAAGATCATTGGATTATGGTCATGCTTTAAAGGAGGCCTCGTCCACACTGACTCTTACATCCATGATCAATCAGATGTAGCTTGACCTTGGAGTTAAGACTGAATGTCCTTGGTTTGAATGTGGGGTTTTTTGTTTTTTTTTGACTATTCGACTGCCATCTGCACTATCCTGCACTATCCTGATCAATTTGGGTTGAATTTTTTTGTTTGTTTGTTTTTACAGTCAAAAGGACAATATATTTCTTGATAATATATGTAACTAGTGTCACAGGAGCAAAAAATTATTTTGACTTTGTCATAGCCTTTGCCTTACATATCTATTAATTAACTCTCTGCTTTGCTTACTCTGCTTTTACATGCTTAAATAGGCTGACTGCCTAATAATGTTAAAGACACATGGTACTGGTTAAATTTAAAAATTAGTTGAACCCTTTATGACCTACCATAGAACAAGTTAACCCTTTATGACCCGCTGAAGCGCCGGCGCTACCATTCGCATAATGATTTTCAAAATGCCTGTAGAAGTTTAACCAACTAGCATACAAAAATGTAAAAATATGCTAAGGCGAACTTGTTCTATGGTAGGTCATAAAGGGTTAAATCTCAAACACCTGGAGAAAATTTTATCTGAAAGAACATAAATCTGTTGGAAGATGCAGAGTCACAAGTCACAGAGATTGTTTGTTGCCAACTACAGGTTCTGCAATAAAATATTACGTTAAGAGAACCATCATTTTTATCCATGCATTTTCATTGTTTTCATTTAAAATATTCAGTTGAATCAAACTTGAAAACAAAGTTTGATTTGTGATACAACTGGAATAAATAATGGTGGATTCCATCAATTTGTGAGTTTCAAGTTATTTATAAGAAATTTTTGGGTAATTCTTCAAAGTTTTATTGCAAGAAAAAGGCTATCAAATTTGTATCATATGTCTGAAATCTGCCTATATGAAATAGGACCATTGCTGCTCCACAGTGATCAACTTTGGAACTACAACCACTGAGTGCACAACATTTCTATATTTTTCCAAGTAATTCCAGTAGTTGTTAGGAGTTCAGCAGTGATTCTCTCACTCTTCATTGTCCATCTGTTTAAGTTCTGAGCTTGACAGAAGAACTGACCTGTGAGGTTCAACTCAGGAGCTGCTGGCTTCACAGTCAGGACCCTTGGATCGTTGTAGTCTCTGTTGCGTAACAGCACCATAGCCACAGACTGAACACTGCTATTTGTACCCTGAACCACAAGCAGGTGGAGAAGCAGCCGCTTGCAGTGCTCATACACTTCTGGGTGCTGGTGATCAAATCCTGGGGGAAGAAAAAAGAAAAACAACTTAGGAGGTGTCGAGGAACTGAATTGTGAATATAAATTACGGATTTATAAATAAAGCTCTTCTGAATGCAACGAGTCAGTGAAAAAAAAAGAGCTGTATTTGTTTATTTTTCTCTCAGGTTGGAATCCAAACTGTGCAAACAGAAAGACGTTACCTATAAACACAGCATGTAGCAGGAGGTGAAGGTAGGCACTCCACTCTACTTTGACCCCATGGTCCACAATGAGATCAGTCAGGAGGATAACTGCAATGTTACATCTGAAAAACAACAAATGTGTGTTGACTTAGCAGAAGACCCCTTCTTTTTTCTTTGAAGGAGGAGGATAATATTTGGTGTACCTGTGGAGTGGCACAGCAGGGGTGTTTGTCTCTGGTAAATAGTCCACTAGTGGAGACCAGCAGCCTCCTGTTGGAGGAAAGGGAAGAGGCTCTGGCTGGTTCTGATCCATTACTTTCAAACGCCAGTTTGCATAAAGTGGCATGGAGTCGCCTGCAAAGAGGAGAAGATTAGCAGAAATGACTTTGGATGGTGAGAAGGAATTTCATGTAGCACAGAGTAAAGAAGAGTAATAATTTTCTGCCTACTCTTCTCATCTTCATAAGAGCCTCCGGAGCTGCTGCTGTAGCGAGATTCCAGACGGTGGTGCTGGCGGTTCAGGTTGCTGTTCAGGCCAGAGTGGAAATCCAAGTGTGTATAACTGTGGAACAGACGTGCTTTGCTTACAAAGATAGTGAGGGGGCTTGTTGTTCTTTTCTCACACTCAACACCACCAGCCTAAAAAGCCCTCCCCCCATATATATGTTTTTTAGTTGTCGGTGCTTTTCAACTGTCTTTAAAATAAGCCCAAGGAACTTCATTTTTGATGTGAACCAAAACTCAAAATTCAAGGATGCAATTTTTCCTAATTTCAAATTTGCATCTCTTTAATTAAGATCTATGACACACCAGCAATGCTTTTACATTTGTGGTTTAAAACGGTTGGGTGTAAAAGGGAAAAGGGTTTTAAATTTTGCTAAACATTTTTATCATCAGTTCAGGCACATGAATGCTCTAGAAGTCCATTCAACAGACAAAAGAGCGGTTTGTAAAGAGTAATGATTAGTCCGACTACACAAATTGGCCATTTTGGCACATGATGACATATTTAGGCATCCCTTTGCCATTGAGGATTCTCAGGTATGAAGCTTGTTTTATATGATTACTATAAATGCCACTAAATATAGTAATTCCTTGTCAGTACAACTATTTTAGGGATTTTGTATCGGTTGACTTCTTCTGTATGTGCCATCTACCCCCTGAGTGCTACGGGGGTGTCTGTGCAAAGCCATATCTAAAGAATAGCTCGACAGATGAGGGTGATTTGAAATTGTTTTTAATAGGTGTAAAATTGATCTTTACCCCTTTTGTTAAGCACTTTTACTCCAAAACAGTTGATTAAAAAGATATGTCATGCACCTTTTATGTTAAGACATTTCAAAAGTTTACATCAAATTGCCTTGACAATTTTACAGTAAAGTACCTACTGAAAAACAACATTCAAAAGTCATACCTGTCTTCCATGTTTGAGTCTTTGATCTTGCTGTCATGATGACCATCGCTTCCTGGTACCATGGTATTGCTACTGGAAGTTGTTCCTAAAAAGGACAAACATGAAAGATACCATCTGGACACTGGAAACACAATTTATAAATGGAACAATGACCTAAGCAATGCACTAGTGCATTCCTACTGCTCAATAACCTGAGGTGACTGAAGGGATCTTGTAACTGGAGGTGATGCGGTAATAAGGGGGGTTGTCCATGTGAGTGACAGCTGAGCTGACAGGATCAGTCAACTCCAGCTCACACATCAACTCCTCCAGGAGTTGCATAGTCTTATCTCTGCCCAAATAAACCACCACTCGTTTCACCTGAGGACACACATAAGGACAGTCTGGCACACACTGGACACGGGGACAAGACAGATAATCTGCAACGAGATAAACATGTTGAAACTTACATAGGGCAAGAGGCTGGGGTCACTGTTGACTCCTGACATACTGATGAGGAAGTGCAGAATGATTCTCAGGTTCTTTGGCCAACTGTCTGCTAATGTCGTCCATACATTCTCGATTTCTGACCAAGCAAACTCATCCCCATACTATCAAAATAAGAGAATTTCAAGGCAAGTTATTTAATTGCATCTGCACTCCCCAACCCATGAAGTTCACGTAATTCTACACATATTGGAGTGCTGGTGGTCTTTACCTTAGCAGTCATAAACATGAGGTTGTTTAGCACCATAGTTGTTGCACGAGGAGATCCCCAGCCTTCTCCCCGGAGCCATCGTCGACTGTTCACCATCATAATTTCACGGTCATGGATATCCTCTTCCTCTTCGCCACTGCCACAATCCTCTGGTCGCCGTGTGGTTGGTTTGAAGTCCACCAGCTCCACATTGTTCATCCAAGGTAGCAGATAGTGCAACATTACTTGACGGCCACCAGGATGCGCTGTCTGGATACGCTGGCTCACCTCTGCAGTGTGGAAAGGAGACAGATAGTGCTTGAGCATTTTTTTAAAATAAAATAATTCAATGTCACAGTGGTATCAGAACACCGCCAGCTTAAGTGGCTCATAGTAATGTTTTCCATTCACAAAGAAATAGTAACTCCTGTCACAGCCAAATTAAAAAGAAACCTTAAAAAAAACATTAAAACCTGTAAAAACCTACATGTCTGATCTTAGTGGGTTTAAAGGAGTAGCTTGATATCTTATACTGCCAGTCAGCCTGCAGCTCAAAAATGAAACATGGCCAACCTGAGAAGATGGGCAGAGTGAGCTCTGGGTAAGTCCGTGCAAGCTCCTCAGACAACTGGTAGTAAGACACAGAGTAGAGGTGTGGCAGCAGTGATGGAGGGGTCAAGATGCCATCTGTTCGCTGGATCTCCAGTTTGTGGGCGTAACGGAAGAGCTTTGGCTCCAGGATCTGTTTCACAAAGACGTAAATCATAATACATTAAATTTTTGATGGCAGTGTTACATAGTGTATATGTGTAGTAACTTTCCATGTGAAACAGACTGACCTGCAACAGCTGCATGGCCACCTCATAGATATCCCTGGAAGAATCAGCTGCCTTGAACAGAATCAGGTTCAGCAGCACCACAGTGTCAAACTGGTAATCCCTACAAGAAACAAGTAGCACACAGGCAGCATGTAAATTACACACTCTTAGCTTCACAAGGACCAGCAACTCACCAAAAATGATTTCAAAATTAAGTTGGTAACGTTTAGTACCTGTTGTGAAAGACATTAGCAATGGCCCTGAAGCAGCCGGCAGCCACACGACGAGAACCGGTGTAACAACGGTCAACAGCCCAAAACATGAGGTTGCTCTGGTCTGGATTCAGCTCCAGTAGCAGCATCACAGCCTCACAACCCAGCTGCTGAACCTAATGAAGCAACAGCATTTTTGTTCTCATTGATATAAACTGATCAAAATGTCAAAATCTTAGTATTTATCTTAAGTGGGGGCAAAAAATATTCTATGAACACAGTTACAAGTTTCAACAATGAATCACAACATACTCCAAATTCACTCCAAAACAAGTTGTAAAATAAACTGGGGTGTGATAGATTTTTTTAAATGTCAAATTCTTTATTCTCATAAAAACTTCAAAGTAGAGAAATAAAAACTTTTTTCTTACCTTTTTGTCCTGTGAATCCAGGATGTTGTCCAGCCATTTGTAGAGGTAGCCATCAGAGGAAAGACCAACGTTATCAGCTACAGGCCCACAACATAACACAGCAGACATGGCCTGGAAAATACAGATACCGCAAGTTACAAGAGGCTACAGGCAGGAGGAGACAAAAAAAATTATATATGGTTAGTTGTCTACCTTTAGGGCACAGTACTGATGGCGGTTAATCTGCACATTTCTGTCACTATAGCGATCCAGAGGAGTGAACATGATGCTGAAGGGACCAGCCCAGTGACTAAACAGCATGAAGAGACTGTGTCGCAGTGACTGCTGAGGGAAGATTGTCCTCCTCTGGTGTACTGAAGACAAGAAGACACATTTTCTTCCTTTAAACCTAGCTTAGCATTGAGCTAAGTAACAAGTACAACTTAAACCCCTTTCAGACAAGACTGTGGAAGCTCCTAATTTAGAACTAAGGTGGTCAATCTGAATACATCCAACATGCTAAAGCAGACCTGACTTGCAACATGGTAGACTCCCTAGTATGTTTTGCAGTAATCCTTTAAAGTAAAATTCCTCCGTAGATTGGTGACACTGATGAAGTTATCTATGGTAAAAAAAAAAAAAATTTTAAATTTTAAATGCTCCACGAAAAAAAAGAAAAAAGGATCTACAGAAGTAAATGTCAAGTGATTAATACATTAAAATCACACGGACAAAAGTCATGAAATCAATGATTATCACTGCAGAAGTAGTGGGGGCCCAGGAGTTTCATATGGACAACTGTCGACACACTACTAACCCGCAGGCTGTTGTCAACACTGCTACTGCTGACTCTTACAGGTGGTTACAACAGTTATGGGAGGAAAGCCTCTCGATTCAGAGGGGGGACAGCAGTGGGAAACAGCGGTGAACATATTTTGGATTTGTGTTGTTCAATACGAGGCAGCAGCTGGCAAGTCCTGCAGCTTTGTCAGCAGTTTAATATGGATGAATGACGAGAGGAGTGACAGGAGCTGTCAGCTGACTTCAGAATAAAGAAGAGCCTGGAGGTAGTATCCCATTTAGTACAAATGAATCTGAAAGTTAGTAAGAGTTCTTTTAATACATTTAAAGGTCTGTTTGAAATGTCAAATTTTCTTCCTTCTAGTGTGTTACACAGTTTAAAAAAATGTGGGTCTTAAAGCAGTGTAAGGGTTATACCTGGAACATTCTGAATAATATTGGCCACAAGTGCACTGAAGTGACAGCGAATGTCCTTCAGTGTGTCAGAGTCCTTGTCATTTTCGGCCTCAAGCAACTGCCTGGTCAGATCAACATACTCGAGAAGTGTACTGTTCAGAGAGTGGCTCTCTCCATCTAACCCTCCACTGGCTCTGAAAAGACAAAATATTACAATGCATTAAGTCAGACTTATGAAATGACAAATCAATTTTAATGACATCTTCTTTTCTCTTACACCTCAAGGATTACACACATTTGACTGATGACACCAGCATCAGCAAGTAGCTCAAATATCCGGACCAGCTGGACCCTGAGGATGTCCCGACGCCTGCGCCGCTTCATGTTCTGTAAAAAGCAAGGCATTTTCACTGAAACAATTGTTCCTTCTTTTTTTAATTTTTTTTTTGTGGAAGATTTAAAAAAAAAAAAAAAGAATGGTAGAATGATTTTGAAGTTTTTAGTGAGCTGCACTTACTTCAGGTCTTCTTTCTAAAGCTTCCTTTATGATCGGATTTAGCTCCTCTATCAACTCTCTGCAGACCAGAAGCACATGTAAATTATTTCTTAAACTGGTGAATATAAATATCAAAATGCTATTTTTATATTTTATATATATATATATATATATATATATATATATATATATATATATATATATATATATATATATATATA
>JAOWBL010000019.1:564267-613988 GCA_028564865.1 Zenarchopterus dispar
ATATATATATATATATATATATATATATATATATATATATATATATATATATATATATATATATATATAAAAATGTTTTATAGAATTTTCATATGCAAATAATATCAGGTGATGTTAACCTGAAGGCCACGGAGTTGGTCCTGCCAAGCCCCAACACTAGAGACTCCGTGATGTCCATGCTCTCAGAGCGCATCATTGGAACAATGTGTTTGAACAGGGAGGAGGGGGACGGAGTGCCAACAATCTACGAACACACACGTTCATTTTTCTAAGAACACTGTAATGCAATCTTCAGTCACAATTTCTGCAAAACTTCCACATCTCGTGTGAGAAAATGATTTTGTTTGAGCAGCTGCATCTGACCTTTGAGTCGTAGCTGTAGCCGCTGTCCGGCGTGGACGCCAGCGTCTCAGGCGGGGAACAACGGACGGAGCCAGAGGTGGAGGATGAGGAATACATGGAGGAGGAGGAAGAGGCAGAGCTGCAGCAGAGGATCAGGTAGTTCCTCCAAAGGCCAATGTAGGAGTCACTGCTGTTTAGACTGTTCACCTTTTTGGCGTTAATGGGACTACTGCAGGGACACATACAGTAAATGTAAGATGAATGACACATCAAAATGACATAACTTAAATTCAGCAGCAATAGGCCCAGACATCAGTGAAATCAATTGCTTCCCCAATTTCTGGACTCAGCCTCTCACTTGTGAAAAGCCCAGTTCCTTGTTTTTCCATCACATTCATATATTTTCCACCATGAGCATTAACGTTTATACCAAAAATTATAACATAATAAAAACAGCATCATCCAACCTTCAAATACATACACGATTAAAACAGAAATGCTTTAAAGAAACATACTTTATATCAACTTGTGGAGACAGTAGCTGTAAGCGGGTGTAGGCAAACATCCAGGCGTAGTTGAGAGCAGTTGGGCAATGTTTGGGGAGGTTCTCCTGCCGCAGGTAGCTGGAGAAGCTGATGACCCAGGGGTCCTGGCCTTGAGTAACGTGGGCAAAAACCCAGATGTGTGAAGGGCTTACGACATCAAATTGGTGGCTGATGGGAGATGAACTCCATTCAGCTAGCGTCTGAAGGTCAATCCCACTGGGACAGTACAACAGGTTGGTCTACAGGAAAGGTCAGAAGAAGATGTGTTAAGATTCTCACCACATGTTAAAACTTCTGACTGAGAAAGTCAGCAAACATCTTCATACTTGGTCAGCTCCAGTGAGATGAATGAAGCTCTCCAACACTGATGCACTTAATCTATCCATTACGTCAATAGCTAATTCCTCATCCCCCTGAAAGATTGTGGGAGAACAAATGTCAGTGAACACTACTTTCAACTACAGAACTCTTTTGCAGACTTAAGATATTTGACTGTAATTTCCCATTTATAATTATATCCAAGATAAGGCTAAAGTAATTACCTTGCCAATGCCCAAAGCAGTGTGCAGTGCACGGACCTCCTTGAGAACATTAACAGCCAACTTGCGCGTGTTCGGACGGCAGCTACAGAGAACAACCAGTGCTAAACCCTCCACCACATGAAGCACACCCAAAGGGAGAGTGCGCTCCAAGGACAGAGAACGGCTGCTGCTTGAGCCCTGTTAAAATTACAATGATTTTAAAATCCCCCAACTGATATAAATCCCTTTAACATGACACACAAACTAAGGTGTTGTTCAAAGATACTGTTTACCAACCTGTGCATCGTGACTCTTATTGCTGCTCTGAGCTGCTTGTTTCCACTGGCTGATGAGCTGCAGAAGCATCTTGACAGCATTGTCCAGCAGTGTGGGATGGACGTCAGTTACCTCTCTGACTATGAAGTACACAAAGCCTGAGAGCACATCTTCCCGCCACTCTGGGAAATCCACCATTAGGGCTTGAAGAGTTGTAAAAGCAAGACCACGCAGCTCCTCATCCATGTGGATGGTCAATCTAGGAGAAGAAATCAGCAGGCGAAGAGTTAGGAAGGGTGAGATGAACTGTCGAAGTCTCTGTAGTTATGTATCAGATATAAGGTTATGAAGGGTAAATTACTTGGCAAGAAGCTCTATTAGGTCTTGTCGGCTCATGCCATCTGGTATCAGTCTTGGGATGGCAGCCACGCAGGTTCGGAAGAGATCTATCTTTGGCTTTCTTTCTCCTCTGCAGCCAGAATTAAAGAAAACCTGTTATAGGTCGCACGTATATGGGAACGTAGGCAGAAGAGTAACAGTATGAATGAAGGCTGTGTTTACATACGTGATCATATCCTCAGGCTCCTTGTTGGACATCTGTACACTGGTCATGCTCATGGGGCGCCCCACTTCTTTGTCCAAGTGGCGCAGAATGTTATCCAAGGCTTTTCTCACTTGTGGATAGTACAATGACATGCCTGGAAACACCAAGCAAAGTTCTTACATTATGACTGTTTTCTTAAAACAACTTCACAAATTTTCTGAAGTTGTAACTTCCTAGCAGCTGATTCTAGGCCATGGAGTGAACCACTTGATTCCTCTTTACCTCTCTCTCTCTTCCAAGGAGTGTGTCAATTTTGGGATCTGGCATATTGCGCTATCCACTTACAAAGTAAAGTAAATGCAGCATGATGTGAAGTTGGGTTGAGATAAAGATGAAGCAGCAGGGTAACAATACTCTGATATAGTTTTGCGATATCATAGAATCCGGAACATCTAAACAGCTTAATGAACAAAATATTTTCGATTCTAAGAACACCCCAAAAGTAACAAATGTGTTACACCCAAACATATGTTCTTAAGCACAGATAAAAAAACTGCATTTCATAATATGTACCCTTTAAATCGCTCTTAGTTAGCAGATGTCACATATCCAAATATCAATCTTACCTATGACTTTTGCTTCTTCATCAGTGAGGGTGGTGTTCAGAAAGATCTTTTTGACACGCAGGGTATTCCCAGAGGGCATGATGATCCCCGTAGTTGGCATTGGTGGCTCTCCATCTTTTTGCTGTAAGCTGTCAGCAATCACCAAGAAGGCTCGCAAACCAATATTCATCCTCTGGCATGGTGAAATAAAGAGAGGATAAAAAAAAAGATACTCCAACGGTGCCACAATATAATAAGGTTAATTCTTATTTATACTTTACCTCTGGATTGATGGTAAAGGTCTTGTGAGACTTGCCCACACACAGGAGGTCATAAATGATCTCCTTCATAGCAAAGTCTAATCGTTCCTGTAATAACCAACAAACCAGCAATCACTGACCCGCAGACATGTCTTTGAGACGTTTCTCCCGTTATTAAGCATCTAGATGCATCACAATCTGTGTTTCAGGCTTACCTGAGCTATGAACTGGATGATCTTGACAAATATGTTGAGGGGCGTGTCTCTGGGCACCACACTACGGGATCCTTTGGGGAAAAGTGCTGACACAATGCTGAGCAGTCGACTAGAAAGCAAAAACATTGACATTGTACTTGCATATTTGGCTCTGAATGACAAAGCTATTTGAAAGAGAGCTGTGCTTGATCGGCACAAGTTGCAAAAGGATTGATTGTGTTATTGTTTATGGGTAAGATTTTAGCTGACTAACCTCTGTGTGACAGTGTTACTCTCACACTTGATCCTGATAATATAGACCCAGAGCAGCCTGTAGAGAGACTCCAATGCAACACGGGACATTTTAGGGTCTTTATTCTGCAGATGTGAAAAACAAAACATAGGGAACTATGAGCTACTAATTCATTCAATAATAATATTCCTTACCAGTATACTCGTTATCCAGGAGAAACGGTCAACCACACCAACACACATAAAATGTATGTCGAAGATGAATATCATTTGTGCAACAACATTGTTGTATTTATTAAAGTACAATTCAATTCATTTTGTACATTTGAATTCTTGACAACACTCACAGTCCACAGTTTGGGAACTGCTACAAAACACTTCAATATATACATTTTTTTCAAGATGCAGTCACCAGCAAAATAAAATTATTTGTCAAAAGAATATATAAAGAAAGTCATTTAAGGCTATATGTCGCTGTTCTCTAAAGTGTCCATCACTTTTTGAAATTTTAACACAAGTACTATTGAAATATTAAAGAATCGATGTGGTGTTAAAAGCAAATAATTGTGAGGTTTGTGCATCATATATGGCAGATATGTCAGATCAGTCGGTAAACAAGGTAGACGATGTGTCTTTGATCGGTGAGAACTGACATTTGATGAAATGCTAGTTTCCCAAAAGTTTAGAAATTTCTTTCTATGCTTAAGTTACAATAACCGGTGTGCAAATGAATAAATCACATAAAATATGAAACCCTAAAACACAAATTACTGTGGTCTCTCAAATGGGGATGCTCAATGAGAGCTTTTTTATTATCAAATAAATTATTTTGAATGAAGTAAAAGAATAAAGCTAAGTCAGGTGACTTAGGCACATTTCACTTCCAGCTTGGTTTACCTAGCATTGATATCTGACTTGCAAAAATAAAGGCACACGTGCAACCACCATCATCACTAATTAACTCTTTTCTCCAACTAAAATTGAAGCCTGGAAGCAAGGATGAAAACCAAAAAGCAGTTACACAAATGTGCTTCTATTTGCTTCTTTAATTGTTTTTGTAACAATCTTTCTTATTAAATGCCTTTAAAATATTTAATAAAAACATTATCACTATGTAACAGAAGGCAACACGATTTTGGATTGGGAAAAATGCAACTAAAACAGCTGGTCACATTTCCACCGTGCAATGACAGTTCTACACATCCCAGAGTTTTGTCACAGTACCACAGCGACAATCAACTACGAATCCCCCTAATGAAGGTTACCATGGTAATAAAATATACAATACAGCAAAGTACCGGGGGAAAACAATTAAGAGTAAGTTGAGCAGCGCCGTTCCCAGACAGTTGAGATGAGGTCAAATATATCTGATATGATGGAGATGATTTCAACATCAGTCGTATTGCACATCAACATTATACTGCATTAAAATATTTAGGACCATGAAAAAATTGAATACTTTCATTTCGTATATTTATTCTCTGGTTTTTCTTTAAAAAGCACAAAGTTCATTTTTGCTAAACTTAGCTGCTAGTTATTGCAGATTCACATGTACTTATTTGTAGAAGCTTTAAGACAATAGCCTTACATCTATGAGAGTAATATTGATTCCCACATCAATTGTTCATAAACCAGTTTTTATATTAGTAATATTTTAGATCACTCTTACAGAATACAGAGCTCTAGACTGTTAACATTAGTGCTATTTCTAAGTAAAAGATTTGAGCACTCCCTCCACCACTACACATCCCTAATACATACAAAACAACCACACTAAGACTTGATTTATAATAACACTTCAGACAATAAACACCTCTGTTCGATAGTGTCTAGTTTAACCACAAAGCCTTCAGCAACATCACAAGCTCCAAGTACTTCATGTGGTGCTCGTCGGCTTTTTTGCTAAGCAACACGAACATGAACTTCAAATCAGAACAACTCACCGCTTTAGCTAAGCTGGCAGAACCGAACTACATCCTGATTAAGACCTGGACTGTTACGGGGAGGGGAGCAGCAGGCCAGTCACTGCTACAACATAACTCACCTGCAGTGTCTCAATCTGCTTTCGGATGCTGTTGTTAGACGGCATCTGGAGTGAGTCAACGTGAGAGAAAGATCAAATGACAAGAGACAAAAGAATGGAGGGTTTGCAGGGGGACACATGCAAGTTACAAACAAAAAGAGAAAAGATATGACAAGAGACGTCCAAATATTGTACTCTTGTCAGAGTGACAGCACAAGAAAAAAATCTGAAATGAAATATAATGAACTGTTCAACATGCCACTTGTGGACCAAGTTGCATGCTAATGATACAAATTAACAGTCCATTTTTATTTGAAATATTAGTTAATTCTATATAAAAGAACAAAATAATTTAAACTTGTAAACGTAAAGTAACATAAGGTATGATGTTGTTTAGAAAACAGACAGTAAGACAAAGAAAATACACAGAGGAATGGCTTTAGGAGGAACAGAAGGGTGGGATGAGACAAAAACAAAACAAATCAAAAACCAACAAGATTGCCCGTCTCACAGACTATTCCGAGAAGCAGCCACATCCAAATCTATATCCAAAATTTTAACCCAGTAGTGATCATAATTAGGGTTCACAATTGCCATCAATCACAATTGCATTATACCAAGTAAATCAATTTTATAACGAATGAATGATGAATTTGTTTCACTTTATAAATACAACTCTACAGAGAGTAAGCAATCTCTTAATTATTTTTAATTGCATGAAACCATGTGGTCAGCAGATACAATTTGTGAACCAGAACCCTTAAACGATCAATTTCAGGAGCACCCACAAGGTTTATATTAAAATTTAGGCTTAATACATATGGAATCATCTCAACACCCTCACACACAGCCACGGAATTACTTCGATCAAACAATCAACACTTAGGAAACTGATTACAATGGAGGGAATCTATAGTGAAGGAAATGCTGGAATGAGATCAATAAAACACAAATGGCTAAAACCACTGGAAAGCACCAGCACAAGGTAGCGAGCTGAACTTCATTCACCACAGGATAAAACAGCAAAACAAGAGGAGAATGGAAAAGATGCTCATTGAGTCGGTCAGTCAGGGATGTGGTCAATCAGCCTTTTGGGTTCAACAATCAGGAGAAGGCAGAAAGCAGACTTGATCAATTTGAAATTGGTTTACAAGGGGTCAACAAAAGACCTGAGGTAAAACAGCACTTGAGATGTCAATATGCACTTTGTGATAATGTTTGGTTTACCTAAGGTGTAGTATATTTATGAGGTTGAGCCGGGGGGGTATATTTACAACACTTGACAATCCTAATAATTTTAGGAAATGGTGTGCATTTCATATACTTCTGAGGATAAATGATACATTTAGGAAAACATAGAGAGGGGAAAAAAAAAAAGTATTTCACTGTGAAACAAATCAAGTGCTATTCATGTCCAGATCTGGATCATTGATAATGAAGCAGAAAAAACATATTCAGAAAGAACCACAGAGCACGCCATTTGAAATCAAGAAGACTTTTTCAGTCAGTGGTACTGAAAGCCTGTACCAGCGTGGACCTTCAAAGCATCAATAACCTATTGTCTTTATTGATTTAAATACAAATTTGTTGAAAAAAAAAATTATTAGGCAACTTTTTTTAGCCCCAACAGCAAGAGGAAGTTCATTTTATATTTATCAGAGTACAAACAGAATTAGACATGAACTCATAAGTCCTTAAAACTGACTTAAACTGAAAAATACAGTCACTCTTCTACTCTTTACGCAGAAAATGAGCTGATTTCCTTAAATATATTAGTGTACAGGCTGTAATGGGCAGTACCTTTAGGTGCGAAAGACAGTTTTGGAGGAAGATGTGCCAGTTGTTGAGGAAGAACTGCTTCTGACTGACACACAGCAAGCATGTTACCAGGGGATACAGAGCCTGGGAAATGAAAAAGAAATGGGTTTATTTAGCAGGTCTGGATTTTCTTTATGCAACTGTAGTGACTTATGAAAAAACCCCTTTATGAACACGTCAAGATTCTTATTACCAAAGAGTGCTTCTTTCTGGAACTAAGGTCAGATGTTGTCTGGTAGAGCATCTCGACAAAAGTTTTTAGGCATGGCACATTGACTTCATTTTTCACTGCCTGAAAATAAAAGAAGCATTATTGGGACATAAGACAAAAGTTGATAAATATGAAGACAAAACTATCTTAAACTGAGTGGATGTTGATTTTAAGTTACTCACGGCTGCAACAGGAATGAGGATTTCAACAAAAAGGCCGGCTAAAGCATGCTTTATGTCTTTATCCTTGACTTCAAGGAAATACTGGGCACACTCCTATGAATAGAAAAAAATACAAAGAATACATTTACAAACTCGATCGATCTGGCCAGAAATTTAAAAAACATACAGTTCATACAATGATACTGCTAACCCTGTTCTTCTTTGATGCTCATAAACGACAGCACGTTCATTTAGAAAGTACAGAAATTTTGACCAAGCACAATGTTTTTAATATTTATTTACATTTTATTGTTATAAATACACACACACTGTGTGGAAAGCAAAACTAATAGCAAGGAGAAGGAAGTTTAAACAACTTCTTCCCTTGTTTGTCATGGGGAATGTAATATCACTGACAAACACACTGCACAAGCAAAAAGCTGCAATGACGCAGCAATATTAGCTACTGAAAATGCATTATTGTATGTTTAACTGAAAAATTACTTCTATATTTTTACGTATGATTTATTACTCCAGGAACATATTCCTGTTTAAAGCTTCAGATGTCAAAGAGATCACAGACAGAGCTGTACAAGTGAAGGGGGAGATTGCAGTGCTTGTTAACAACAGATTGTGTAATCCTGAACATGTAAAAATACTATATTTTACCTGCATGAACTGAAAAGAAGCTTCAAAATCCTCCACAGGATACATTTTGACACGAAAGAACTTCATGCCCATGATGAGACTAATAATGCTCTGTACTACATAAGGACTCTGCTCTTTTTGTCTGAGCTCCTTCAGTTCTGTGATGAACTTCTTCCTCACAGCCTGAAACCTTAGCACAAAGCATACAAACATTAAAGAAAAGGGGGGGAAAAAAACTTCCAATACAAAGTGGTTGTTGAGAGGATAAATGTGTGAAGCTGCAAACAATATAGCCAGTGTTATTTTACTTACTTTGACTGTGTAAGAACCCCAATGACCTCAGCATACAGGTCTGCGATGATGTGAACATTACCAGTGTTGGGGCCACAATATCTGTAAATGATCGAAGTGTGTCATCAGGTTTTTAAGAAGTACTGTTCAATTTAACATAGAAGACATAACTGTGGTCATGTGAGGCTGACTCAACCTGCTCAACAAGAGGCAACAAATGCAAATAATCATGTGACAATGACTAAGCCAATCTGCTCAACCATTTAAGTAAACAACAAACTTCCTAATGCAAAACCAAAACAAAAGTTCCTAGAGCTGCTCATCTACAGTTTACAGATGACATTAACTTGTTCAGCAAACTTAATGTGCGTTATTTAATCGTGAACTGGTTTGTGTATGTACTGCTTACCCCTCTCTATGTTTAAAGTGCTTGAATGCCAGGTTTAGAACTTCATGTACTAAAGCATCTGGCACTGGGTGAAGAGGAATCTGTGATGTAAACATGGAATTATTAGTTTTATTGGAAGCATCAAGTCTTTTTCATTTCACTTTGCAACCCTACATCATCACCCTACAAGAGTGAAGCCAAGAACTTGAGTTTAGACAACCTACAAGACAAACATTCAGTTGGGAATTGCTGTGCTGCCAATGCGATTATATTCTCTTTTCTCCTTTAGGGTCAATCATTTCATTAACATTGTCATTAATTTCTGTACGGCAGAAGATTGAAAATAAAAAAAAAAAAAAAAAAAAAAAAGCTCTTTTGCATGATCAGTAAAATGCACTATAATCCCAACTGTGATCAGTTCTGGTAGTTCAATTATCTGTCAGCTTCTAAGAGTAAAAACTACTACTACTTAAAAACAAACTATGTTGATAAAGTGACAAATGCCTTCAGAATAAGAACAGCTAAAGCTGCAAGACTGTAAAGAGAAGTACAAAAGCACTTTTTCCCCCTACAATAGACAGCTCATCAAAAGTAAAGGATAATTCATAAATAAGAAGAAAGTAAGTAAAGGCATGATGCAATCAATTTCTGTATCAGTACTAATAATAGTTGCCAGGTCCTTGGACAGGACATGTCAATACTGGGTCAAAGAGACTGACTCATACATAAACATGCAGCAGCCCAACAGGAAAATACTTTTTAAAGGCAGTTAAAAACATATTGAGGCAAAAACAGCAAAAGGATAGCAGATCACTCACCTGTTTTAGAACTTCAACTGAAACTAAACAAAAAATGAAATCTATGGCTAAGTCACGCCGTTCCAGAAGGTAATCTTTATCCCGGTGCTGCTCATCTCTGCAAAGCAGAATGAAAGAATGAATGAATAAGCAAAAAACATTTTAAGCGGAGGACATCCTTAGACAAGAGAATGATTACAATCAATAATTGATTTATTCAAGACAGGGCGGTATACGGGCGACTATAAAGTAGGCAAAAATGCTCATCTCACCCTTTAGACTTTGTGCTGGAGCGAGGCCTGTACTCATAAGACTCATCTTCAGTGCCACTCTGCCGTCGGTACCAGTCAAACAGTGTGCGCAGCAGGGAGGGCAAACAGTGTTCTGCTATTGAGCTCATAGAGCTTATTAACTAAAGAAAAAAACCCAAAAAACAAAGTATCCATCTGTTTAGGTTTGTGGTTAATGATACAATTACACAACAAAGTATCTCAGGAAAAAAATAAATCTCAATTTCTCAATAATTTTACTACTCAAGATGAGAAAATATGCTAAAACAAGCTATGCAACTAATGTGTCAATAGTGTAGTTGTAGATTGAAATGTTGAGGAAATGATAGAAATGTTGGATGTTGTGTTGATAACATCACAGTGATGACATTTGACGTAGTCTACAGGAGACATGCTGCTATAGTGTCCATATGTCAAAGATAACAGGCCATCCTCTCAATACCTCACCAGCAATTTAATTGTCTCAGTAAAAGTAAAGCTGGTAGACTTTCTCTCTATTAAAAGGCTTAAATGATGGTATAATAGAAAATAGAAGATTTTTTTCTTTTACAAGAAATCCTGTTGCAGAGAAGAAAAAAAAACAGCAGCAGCACATATGTTTAACATGAAATAAGGTGGTCATTATACATCAACTGTTTAAGTATACTGTATGTGTATGTTTGTGTGTTTAGGGGCCAGCGAAGTGTGTTGAGGGAAGTGGATGATGGATGATAGGCAGAAGAGTTATGTAATTGCTCCCTCTGCCCTTATGGTGCTGGGCAGATGCACACCACTGCCCGATGCCGATTTACTGCTGAGGATGACACAGCGATTCTGCACTCTCACTTTTTGCGCTCTATATACCCATTTTCTCTTCCTCACTCACAATGGGGACAGCTGGATCTATACCACCATACCCTCATTGGCTTTGTGTTTTGCTGAACAAAGCATTCTGCAGCAGGCCAGCCCATTGTACAGAGATCTGCATCATCTACAGATGAGGGACAGACAGCTTACTGAGTAGGGGATTCATTTGGGCGGATTTAAATACGGCATACACAAACACAAGTGAGGGGGTACTGTTGTTGGTATACAGCAATGAGACCATCACATTTATCAAGCTGCACATGATGTCAGTTCTTGTTCCGGGTCATTCTTACAGCTGCTCTTCTAGAAGTCAGGAAACTTGCCCCTGGGAGTAGGAATATTTCTTTATTTAGGATATTTTCCCTAACCCCTTCCATTTCAACTGCAGGAATCAATGGCAAAAAGAAAAGTTCTGTGGAAAAATTATATGCCAAAATCCAATCCTTGTTGCTCAGTTTCCCACATTTTACAGTTAATCTTGTATCTCACAGTTTGTAAAATATATTAGGTTTAAGTTGTAATCTAATATTTACGTATTTTTACAGGTTTTGTGCTGTGACCCTCAAGAAGTACAGAAACAAAAGACAGAACAAGAAGGCAGCAGGATGAACAAATAGAGAGCCGGGGTGATGACAACACAGCAGTGAATCTGAATAATTTATACTACTGCTAAACCAAAAATCTAAATACACCATGTTTGTGCACAATCTTGTCAGAAGATGCCGTATGGCTGATCTCTGTAACTGCAGATGTAATGCACTTATCTGTGTAGTGCAGTTTAGCAAAGTATCTCAAACAAATACCTTGCAGCAAGTATGGATGGCTATCATGAAGTGGTGCTACCAGTTTTGCATCGGCCAGTAATGATGTGCAGATAAAATTCAGGACAAACAATCCTGCTTTCCATAAGAGATTTTCAGCCCTTCGCACTTCTAAGGCTAAGACGATTAAAACAATATGCTCTGGTCAGGTTATTTGCCCATATTTGAATGTTAAGCGACAGCTGTCGTACTCTTTCAATGGGAGGTTTGTACCTCCTGAGGCAGTGACAAGCTTCTCATTTCTTAAACCATGTTGGTTCAGTGGTCATGGAAAACATCTTATTCCATTTTAGAAGGGTCAAATTATTGTTCTGCTTCAAGCAAGACAAGTAATATTTGAGGAATATATGCAACCGGAAATACAAAAAAAGGTCATGAAATCTGATGGGTCCAAATTTCCAGATGATCTAAATCAGGGTAAGAAGAGAAGCACATGAACTGATGCACCCCTCATGACGAGTGCCATCATTAAAAGCCTTGTGAAACCCAGCTGCTAACCAGTAGACCGTTATGCCCTCCTGGTGCAGCAAACTCAAACAACCAGTGCTCTGAAGCATTTGGTTCCTTGAGAAAAGTACCAGTAGCTAAAACTAAAAAGTACTGGGGACCTCTGGTCAAAATGCAGCTTCTGGTTGGACTGACCTGGTCAAATTGTGCATCTTCCCCTCTCTGGAGGGATCGGGAAAGTGGTTTCTCCTGTAACAAGCATTGGAGAGAAAGAAAAAGATCAAGATCAAGTCTGTTACTATGCTTAAAGTAATACTCGATAAATTCACAATAACAAACTGTTGTCAATCAGAATCCCAATGACAGGAACAAAGAAATAGAAAATATTATAGTGAGGTGCATTAGATGAATGAGGTCATCTAAAGGTGTGAATGTGTTAGCAAACTTTAGATATTGGAAAGGAGAAGCCACCAAACCTGTCAGTTGAGACTAAACTATTTTATCATTCAAGCAGTTTATATGTGATGAAACAACAAAAAATGTTATCCTTCCTGGCAATTTCCTCAAATCTATATATATTTTTTTAATAGGTTCAACATGTCACAGTTAGCTACAATAAAGAAAAGGTTCTCTCTGTGTTGTGTAGATACTTCCCATGTTGTGTATTAAATTTCACTTCCTGTGGTTCTTGACACAAGGTGTCATCTCCATGTGGACTCACCAGCGGTTCAGCCATCACCATCTCGATCTTCTTCTCAGCCAGCACAGCAAACTCAGCAAACAGACTCTTGATGACAAACTCCCCGGGCTTGAGCTCAGGGTCGATGGTGATGCTCGACATGGTGACACTGGTCCGTTTCTCCCACGAGATGGGAGTCACTGAGGAGGGTGCACGGCGCCTATTCACGCTGCTGTTGACTGGTGTAGAAGCTGCAGAGAAGCCAGAAGACTGAGGTTAGGAAACAACACAAAAGGAGTCAGAGCACGAAGTTTAGACTAAGAACATTGTTGTTAAGTATGTGTGGTTATTTGCTAGTTCTAACTCCGACAAGAGAGAAGATATTCCCAAAAGAGGAAAACTGAGAGAAATTATGCAACTGAAGGAGATGTATTACTGTTGTGGAGTAAACATACAATACTCCTTCTATCCGACATCTGTTGTAATAAAATTATTCTGAGGTTATCAATGCTTCCAACATCCTGTTATTCCACCTTAATTTAGCAATTCTTTTTTTAATGCCCATAATAGTATTTTTAGTGGAGAGCTCTGTGTAGCTGATCTATTCAACCCCTCTCTACCACACTAACATTTGCAGCTGGCTTCTCCCCTCTACTTATTCGGACACACCAAACCAAAATATGATCATGGATGAAGGGAAGGCTTCATGGATTATATTGTTACCGCTTGTGCCATTTTGTTTCAGCAATTAGGATTTTTACAGGATTTTTCAGCAGCTTTTTCTCTCATATTAAAGTCTGTCCAATGATTTGTCCTTTATATACCAAATAAAACAAATGTTTTAAGAAATGACTGGCTCAGGAACTGTCTAACTTTAACTTATCTGACAAAAGTAAAGAAATGTTTCTATTTTGCAATTTATGAAAAACGTTTTAGGGTTATTGCTCTAAAATTCAAGGCGTATAAAGTTCACTCTGAAAGATCAGTGAAACTTGGTTCTTCAAGCCCTGTATAAACATAATGTTGGTAGTTTGTCTATATGCAAAACAAAACAAGCTTTAGCACACCCAACCAACCCTTTCATTTTATTCTTTTCACCCATCTTGTTTGTCAGAGACAATCTCCATTACCACAGCACCATTGTTATTGTCAAAATGTAACCTGTGTGCATCTTTAATAACGATACAGTTATAGCATTTGGCATTATAATAACAAAAAAAGATACTACTAAATCCTTCACCTTAACTATAAAAGAGGATTATCATGTAAAGAAAAAAAAGTGTTGAACAGCTGAAATCCAACAAGAAAATAAGTGCAAAAAGGACACTTAAAAAGATGAGAAGCTGAATGTTCAAAGGCTTTCCACAACAATATTTAGATCAACTTCCTGCAACAAATTTAAGAAGCATCCTGGAGCTCTCTGAACATTTGCATGTCCCACAGATCATGTGCTCCCTTTATTCAAATAGTCTAAGCAAATTGTAATAGATTTGGTTATGGTACATATAGAAAGGGCTGAGAAGCCATGATCTAGGTGGCCCTACAACTTTGGCAGGAAAGTTAAATACTAAGTTTTAATCTTGTACAGGAGCTCCATTTAAATAAGGTAAATCTTTAACATCCCAAGAATGAATATCATATCAGTGTAAGTTTTTTTAACTGCAACATATGACACCTCTTAATGGAGGTAAGAAAGAACACATTTATTTTTTTGAAAACTGCACTTATTAACTTGTCTAGGTACAGGCTCAGACAGTTGCCAGCTAAGTAGCACATTGTTTTAGAATATTCAAAAGTGTTCAAGTTTTATGTTCGAATTGGGGACACAACTTCCAATCCAGTTCTCAATGGTCTCATTCCTGCCAAGTGTTTAGCCAATAGTAAAGCGACCCTTCACCTCTTTCCTTTCAAGGAAATGCCTTGTTCTGTTTCTTCCTGGTTGTCACAGAAACACTGAACATTACATTCTGAATTGTCCAAATAACACTGAAAAACTGCACTGCAGTGAAAATGTGTCTACCAGAGAATGACAAAACATCTGAAGGTTTAATACAAAATAAATTCCAGGGTTGATGTTTCAAGAAACCAGACCTTTAATGACAATAACAATTCCCCATATTTATTAGCGATTCTGATATTCTAAACCAACTCAGACAATTTTAATAATGTTAAACCTTGAAGGTGATCTACTGCAACAATCTAAAACAAGATAGGTTTTTAACTTGGTGACTTTTAATTTTACATATGATGTGCTTGATTATTTTCATTACTTTTATTAGGTGTAGCATTTTCCTGCTTTTCCACGACACTTGATTCAAATTAACTTCACCAAACTTAATGTTGCTACAATGCTGCAGCTTCAGCTGTCAACCAAACAAAGCTGCCAGACAGGAGACAGTTGTGGTTCAGACAGTGGACCCCCATGATTTAATATGACAGTAAATGCCCTTACATATGAAATAAAACTTGCATAGATAAGAGGCCAAAAAGAATCCTTTTTACATCATTTCTTCAAGCAGTGTACATGTAAAAACATGTTGAAAAGCCAATTCACTGCCATTATGCTTAACACAAGCATGTCTGTGGAACTGATATGGATTGTTATGGCAAAATTGTTATGAGAAAACTAACTCTAAGGGGCTTGTTAAGTTTTGGGTCGTGCTGCAACTTGTTTCCTCACACACGGTGGTGGAGACAGTGGATACAGGTGGAGTGAAAGAAGGTCCTCTAGTTGAACAGCAACCATGCTGTTTACTTTAGTGCATTAAAAACTAAAAGTAAATTGGATTTTTTTTTAAAAAACAAACAAAAAAAAAACCAGTTCAGTAAGCTTAAGTATGTGGAAAAGGGAAACACCAAGTCCTATGAATCTTGGCACTCCCATCTGAGATATGATTGCACCATCAGGGAATTCATCTACTGATGGGAGAGAAAAACAAAACAAAAAAACAAACAAACAAACAAACAAAAAAAACCTGCTCACTCTCTATAGTCAGGTAGTCAAGCTAATCTATATTTGGGCAGGAAACACTGCTAGATCTGACCAACTGAAGCTACCCCACATCATTACACTGCCCCCAAAGGCTAGCAGGGTCAGGTCTAGAAGTGATGGATGGATCACTTCATCCACTGCTCTTCTTCCCCTGATGGTCCCATCACTCTGGAGCAGGTAAATCTAAACTCAGACCATATGATCTTTTTTCTTTGCTCCAGAGTCCAATCTTTATGCGTCACATCAAATTGAAACATCTTTTCAATAAATCACATGGTACATCTTCCAACATGGCTGTAAAATAATGCCTCCAAGTTACTGGAAGGAACTATTCATAAAAATAACACCCAACTTAAGAATTACTGTACTTTGCCCTTTATGCACCAGAATAGAGGTGGTTATCTTTTCTCTCTGCCTCTTTTTAACATCTTCAAATATGAGTGTGCAACAGGAGGGGTGGGGGGCACTAAATAGGGAAGAGAGATAAAGAGTCTAGAAGTAAAGGTGGCATAAGTCAGGCTAAGAGCCTAATCTGTCATTTGGTGCTCGTGTCATCAAGAGGTAGAGGAAAAGAGAAGAAAAAAAAAAAATCAGACAACTACTTGTAAAAATTTCCACAAAGCTTCTTTAAAAACTGACTACTTAAACAATGGTTGGTTTTCATCAGCTAATTTGGATTTGGAACAAATACACTTGACATATCTCGTAGACCTCAATCCTCCACTGCTTTTAAATAAAAATCTCTACCTGACCAGTATTCTCCAAAGCTTACCTTCACTTGTTCCAACATCTCAATTAAAACAAGCTGCATCTCACAAACCTTCTAAAAGTACTGCAATTTTATTGTTCTAACTATTACAAATTTGTAAGTTTCTGTTTGATAAAGTAAATTAAAGTGGGGAGGTGGCAGGATAAGTAGCAAGTGGCATTTGTGTTGTGGTAATGTTGTCTAGCAGCACAGAGAGCCTTTCAAGCCTCTCCCTCTTTGTTTACTGTGTTTTACAAACAGCCCAATGATGTCATATAGCCAGCTCCTAATATCCAATCACTGTTGTGTTCTTTACCCCCTCCATCCTTCTCTTCTCCCTCACCATGGGGAAACTGGATTGTTGACTGGTTCACATTAGTGAGCAACCCAACACTGTACTTTTCCAATCAATGGCAAAAAGAGAAAAACAAAGCAAGGCACCCTTTTCTGAGCCAAGTGTCTGTGTTTGCCTTCATCACCTCTTTATTGCTCCCTGAGACATGCCAGTTATTTTTCCTATGCCAAATGAAGACCCCCTCATAAAAACAACTACTGAAGAAAAAATATTTATGCTGCTTCCAAACTTCTCCAGGCGTCAAAGCAGCCAGAAAAGTGATGCAAAATATGTGTGATTTAAAAGCAACCCTTAAAAAAGGACCTTGCTGATACAAAGTGTTTAAAAGAATATTTCAAGCACTCCCAATTATTGCCAAGTGATTGTACCATTATATTCCTGTTTCAAAATTTCTTCATGAACACAAAGTTAAACAGCGGGATGTTTTCAGGGCAATATCAACAAAATATAAAACAACAAAAAAAAAGAAAAGTAACCAGGCCATACAGAGAACTACATTTTCACTTGCTTAGGTTAAGCGACTCCCTCCCATCTTCCAATACTCTCCCACCTGCTGCCCTTGAGAGTAGAAATATCTCTGTTTTCAGAACACCTTGACCTACATGATGGATGACGTTGCAGCAAGACTTTGGATAGAAAGAAGTGACGAGCATGTACTAAAATGCTGCATTGGAAATTCCTCATTACATCTTGATGCGCGAGGTCAATTAGCCTCTCTCTGCCAGAGCTCTACGGTTGTGCTTAAGAAATGGAGCACCCCGCAAGATTACACAACTATTACAGCAGTTACTCCACCTTGTCACAGTTGAAGCAAAACCTTCCCACTTCCCCTGACAGGACAAGTACAAAACCCAGCCCAAACACACTGGTGGAATGTAGGACCCAAAGTGGATCTATGTTTAAGAGAGAAAATAATTACTTTTATTTTTATGTAATATAGCAATGCCGATCTTACCATTATGTCTCAGCAAACCAAGTCTGACAAAACAATGCTGGTTTAATCATCACCCACACTGCTCCCAAATGATAAAAGAAAAACAGCAACAACAACAAAAAAAAAAAACATTTGGGAACATATAGTCAAAAAACAATGTTCAAGGCTAAAGCTCCTCAACTTGAAATTACATGTAGAGAATATAATAAAATGATGTGATATTGTGCACACTCCCATTCTAACCAGTCAAATATTAATCATTTATATTACTTTTGTTTGTCAACCATTTCCAACCTTAGGGGAGAAATGCTTTCCACACTGCTCCATGTTTTAGGAGTGACAACATCTGGCAAGTTTGTACAATAGCTGGTATGTGTTTATGAAAAATAAGTCTTACTAAATATTTCTACCAGACGTCTTATATTATTCACAGACATCCTACTGTCCTCAGTTTTATGAAATATATAAACATGCATATGCTACTCACAGTTGAGGGTTTCTAACCTATTTCTGCATATACTTGGGAAGGATGACGATAAACATTAGCAAAGTCATCAACATTAAGGCAATAACACAATAAAAGGAATTCTTTTGGTTAAACTTGATTTGAAGTCATCTGTTCATCCTGTTACTATGAGGCTATTAAATCCACATGAATAAGATGCTAATTGGATTTTTTCTAAAAAACAGAAACTATCCTCAAACATGGAACATGTAGAAAAGTGATTTCAGCTGCTTCTATCCAAAATAGCTACTGCATGCCTGGTAAACTAATATGAACTTTATGGCAATATAATATCTTGTGAGAAAATTGAGATTTGCGAGAACTTTATTTTAAGTTACTGGTTTTACTCTTTCCTTTTGTGAATGAGAAATACAGAATGTACACCATGGCTCTCTCCCTTACTTTACAGGCATGACTTGAATGAAGCCATGAGGAACATTGAGAAAATCTATCAATATCTGAATGACTAGATGTCATTACTTTAACAAATTGATAAAGTGATTGTTATGCATGTCATGCATGGAAAGGGTTCACAAGAAAAAAAAGAGAAATAAATATAGGGGCAATTAATCCAAAGCTTTCAACAGCATATGTAATATAGAAGGAACCTAAAACCTGTGATCAGTTAGTTTGATCTTATCTGAAAGAGCTTCTCTTGTTTGACACAGCCTTTCAGATGATTATGATGATGATGATGATGATGATACACACTCAACAACAAAAAGCTGCATGGGATAAGAGCAGAACTATTTAGTCCAAATGTTTCAATCAAGTATATGGATCAGGTAATAAATGATATGCACTGCAGGCTATGTGGTTTCTTCTGTGCTCCTGAGGCAGTTTATTAAATTGGACATATTCTCACAAAAACATTAATTATCATTGCACTTGCACAAAGCAGTTACACCTGCAGGTAACAATAAAAAGAACTAAGCAACAGCATCTGGCCAATTCAGACAGCTGTTTAAAATCCACCCTTGACCACCACCATATTTCAATGAAACTGAAGAGGCAGCGCTTTTTGGTTCCGGATGCATTACAGGCTCCATGGAAAGCTAATAATAGGAGGGAGCCAAAAGACAGATCAATAACAAGGAAACATTAGCTGCCCCGGAGGGTAAGAAGGGTTATAAAGTAGGAGAATGGGGAAGTGGGGAGATGGATATGTTTGAGTGCTGCTAAAACAGATCTAAGTATGATTTGGATATTCAAATAAAAAAGAAGCTTATGGAGCTGGAAGTAGCTATCTTCAAAGGAACAAAAAGTACTCATCACCATGCATTATCTATTAGTAGATGTTCATCAATACAAATGATCTTGGGGACAACCAGGAGCCAGACGAATTGTGATAAGCAAAGCAGGGGGGTCTACTGGAGACACCGGCAAACATCTAAAGCAAACCTGACTAAATATCATCACACATCCATCAATGTCCACTTTTCATGTACTGATATGAAACCTCCAACCATGAAGTGCACGCATTCCTGTACAATGCAGCAAAGTGTCTGCTGGTTGTGTATTGCAGATAAGTCTGGTTGCACCAAGTGTGGTATGTAAACATATGTGCAAGTTCGCTAGGGTACTCACAGCTGCTACTCCAGGACTTGAGGAGAGATTTGATGCTGATCTCAAAGAAGACTGAATCTTGCAGGCTCAGCATGGTGGCTCAGAACATGAAGGCACTATGTTTATAGGGTTGTCATCATTTTCATTTCACAAAAATTCAAGCATTTCACTATTTTCAAAAATATTCACTTCTCATATAGCATCCAAAAGCCAAAAAAAAAAAAAATTCAAACTATCAGACCTCAGCTCCTACCTCCAAAAAGGAGCTGAATACTACCCTCCACAAGTTCTAGTTACAGTTAACATCCTAAACAACAGTCAGAGCAGCTGATGAGGTAGGAGACACAAAGTGCTACCAGTTATCAATCTTTTCACTAGTTCATTAAAAAGTAGAACTGCAGTGGAAGAAGAGTATAGCTAGAGAAGTATTCCACCTCAGCGCCTCCTGCCTACTTGTCAGTCCACTGAGTCCTTCATCCCCTTTGAGCATAGAAAAATCCAGAAAGGCAAAAGGACAAAAGTGCAGAAAAACTTTTGCTTCTTTTCATAAAATGACACAACAGCAGCTGATAGAACGCCACCGAAGTCTTGATGTTTGGTAATATTCCTTCTCCTCTCTCTTCCTGTGTGTATGCGCATGCCAGTCCTAGCCTGCAAGCACTGACAGAAACCCTCCTTCTCCGCCTCCCTCAGAGCTCTCTAGCTCTCTATTTGTTCATGAGCAGCTCCTCCTCCAGAGTAGCTCTTGTTCTTTTACTGATGCCTGCTCTTTTCTCTCAGAGAGCCTGATTCAATAGCAAACACAAGCGGGCGGGAGTAGAGTATGGGGGTGGGTGATGTCATCAAAATGCTGCGAGTGTTCCCTCGCTGTGGTTTAGCAACGCATACACATTTCTGAGCTGCTACTGGGCTGCCTCCCCACCGGCCTATCAAAGCAACACTTCCTGTAAGCTCAACAGTAATACTAATGCGTCATTCCTCACTGCAGTGGGAAGAAAAAGGAAAGAATGGGAGGTTGGAAGAGAAAAAGAAAATGACTATACATTGAACATGGGGTCCAAATGACACTACCAGCATTCCAACAGCTACTCAAAATCCTGTTTTAATATGGTTTAAAAAAAAAAAAAGTATAAACACCATATCATGTATTAAATAAACCTTTGGCATATTGTGACTTATTTAAGGTCTATAATAAACAGGTACTTCAACAGAAATGGGGCATCCAGTCAGTTTTGGGGGAGAAAAAAAAACATTGCAGCTATACCACAAAACAGCATAATGGCAGTGTAGCACAAGTCTCAAAATTACTCCAATAAACTTATTTAGAACAAGAAGACCAAATTAAACTAAATGAAATGTTTGAAAAGGGATCACCTAGGCCCATGGCTAGGTGAATGCAGATTTTTAATTAGAAAATATTGGCGTGCTCATCAACTTCAGAGATGTATATGGGACACACTGTGTTCCTGCACAACAATGATCTTACGCACAAGGCTAAGGCAGTTCCTCAGTGGCTACAGGAGAAAAAAGGGACGTACATATCACAGGCTCCAGTCCTCAACATAACAGAGACACTTTAGAGAACTCTCAGACATGCAGTTTATGCAAAACAGCCCAAGAAATTATGGGAACTTAAGACTTTTTGTAAAGAACAAAGAAGAGCAGCTCTACCATCTCAGAGAATACAATGTATTAAACCACAACTATTAGGGTCCACTCAAACAAGGCAATTCATACTGTGCCCAACCATGATTGAGCCCTAAAGCCCTGTTCTGTTCACAAACACACCACAAAGTCCTGATCTCTGCTGAGGTTGAAGATGAAGATGGTGGAAGATGAATCACAAAGAAGGTGAAACATACTCAAGAACAAAAGAAAATGAAGTCCAGTTGCCTTGTTTCAAGCCTTTGAGGGTCATGAACTAGAACATGCTTTCTAAAAACATACTTTATAGTTTCAAATGAAATTAGAACAGATATTTTAAAAATTTAAAAAAAAAAAGGGGGGGGGGGGGTGTTCAATTAAACTTATGAGAGATTTTAATTTTTATGGCACAGGAAGTGTAGAGTTACAGCCTAATGCAGTAACCAGGGATGCAGATTGCTCGGTTGCTAGCCATAACTGGCTGATTTTCAGCTCGAGTAACTGGAGACTGGAAGAACAAGCGCTTCAATAACTTCTCCCCTCCATCAATTGAACACATTGTGCAAATAGCAAGTCATGTATATAGTGTGGATGATTGTACATGAATCTACTAAGTAGGGAACACCCAAACAATTCATAATGTCTGCAAAATGTTCAAAAAAAAAAAAACATGTCAGAAGAAGTGTAAGAGGCTGCATTACATTTTTTTTTTTAAATATGAAAACCACAGCAGCTTAGTAATAGGTAGAGAATAACATTTGGGCTTCGTAGTAGATTAAGATCTCAATTAATTTCTGCTGTCACTTTAACAGTCAACTCATTTGACTCCAGCTGTCTGCTTTATGAAACCATATTGGCTTCGTGATTTAACAGTCTTGAATATGAAGTTTCAGTTCTCAGTATATACACTTTGTCTTTAGTTCAAAATATTGCACATGATAATTTAAAAAGTACTCATCTGTACCATTCCCATATCCTGGACATGTAAGACTACATCTGATCCCTTGAAGGTAGAGTGAGCTCATACTAGCATTTAAAAAAAAAAAAAAAAAAGTGTTTTTAAGGACTGAAACAAGACACTCATTTGGCAGGTTGTGTCAAAAAAACAGAGGTTGCAAAACTTTTTGTCTTCTGAGAGGGCTGCACTTTCCACATGATGATTTAAGACTGAAACAAAACTAATAGAACTGCAGTCACCAAAAAAAAAAAAACCACACAAGCTAGGTTAACTTACTGAACCAACTATACGTTATAGATACCCAGGCTTAATACAGCCTACCAATTTGTGTTCTATTACGACGGTGATCACAGCTGATCTCTTTGCTAAACTAACGTTTCATACCAGTTGTGTCACAGGTCTTACATTGGTTGAGAGATAGTAAAAAAATGACACAGAAAGTCTATGCACTGCGTTAGTAAAAAGAAAAAAAAAAAAAACACTTATTCTGATTGTGTGAGTGTGAAATAGACACACAAACCTGATTATCTGATATTTTAATCTTCTGCCCCGGTAGTAATTTCTGCCTGCACCACGGGGTCAAAATATTGACAGATTTTCGATCAAACACAAAGTTATTTGTTAAAAAAATATTCAGATGAAAATGGCTGAGAATGTTGCAAAAGACAGACACTCTTTGTCTTTTTTTCTAGTTTCATCTTTATTTCTCCTTCGCCTTCACTCTCTCACTCCGTCACATGTCCTCCACTACACAAGTTATGCAAAATGAGACAGAGCTCATTGCAAACAACACAAACAGATGCTTTGTCATGTCCTGGCTGGTGCTAATCTGAAGCAGTCTTTCACTTTGAAACACTGTCTTGTGATACAAAAGGACAGATTCTTCGAAGTCACATTGGTCTTAAGGCTGTGGCTTTTGAAAATGTTCTAATGGTACTTACATTTAAAAAACAAAAACAAACAACAAACAAACAAAAAAAAAAAAAAAAACACATCTGTCCTTTGCAGACAGATGCCAAATGCCTACTTTTGCATCTGTCCAAATGTGAAAGAGTATTCGCAAAAAGGTCAGTGCAGCTACATATTGATTAGTAACTCTGGAAGCTAACCCCAACATCATCAATACATAAAAACTCTCAAAAATAGTTTCTGAACAGCCTATGGTTAACTTTAACAGCCATTAATTTTCATCCCTGTGCCTTCTTGAGAACAAAATATCATTCGTACAGAAGCCTAAATGAACATGGACCAGTCCAATTTTACCAAACTGCATGACAAAGGGATTCAGAATTAAAAAAAGAAAAAGAAAAAAATATGTTTCTTATTACCAAAGGCCCTCTTGATCACCATGGAGTGAATGGAAAATCAGCAGCTCAATTCAACCTTGGCATCAAGCAGATATAACCTGCATGTGTACTCAATAAGGTGACATCTCGGCAAAGTTCACACCAAGTAATTCAGGCATCTGCACTCTCACATGCAACTCCGACATGGAATATCTAGAAAATTTCAGGACTGCAGTGTCTGTTATAAAGCTTAAAGGAAAAAAAAAGAACTCCCTTCAGAGCACACTAAAACTTCCACAAACTAAACAATGCAGTTTACCTGAAACAGATTAGTAGATATAGAATTTCTTCAGCTAATGGGCTGCAGAAGGAAGGGAGATATATTTTGTGTAAGCTTAAACAATGTTTAAAAACAAAAGTGAAGACCATGATATGATTATCATTAAACAAGTCAAAATGCAACAAACATTCCTCTGTAGGTATTGTTTTGTGTAAACCTGCTTTGTTGCTCAAGGAATACAGAACTGACATCATTTCCATGTGAACATTAACGCCAAGAGCTAGAACATTAGAGCCAGGGCAGCTGACGCAAGTTGAGGATTTCTAACAAACATTGTTATAACTGAATTCCTGGAAAGAGGAACTTACTAATCAAATAATTCCAACCAAATGAATAAATAAGGTAGGTTGGAGGGGTTCCATTCACAAGATGGGACCAGTGACTGACAGCCCTCCTTCTTGACCGCAGACAGTAAAGAGGAACTTCACTGTCTCCCAGGAGTCGAAAGGGTGGAGCATGCATTTCCTGTCCTGGCCTTTCTGAAGGGCAGTGGTGGAACAATAATCGATAGGAGCTGTAATTCAATCCTTGACCTCCCCAGTGATGCCTGTGCTTCAGAGGACACACCATTTAGATCCATCATAGTAGTTTGAGGATGCAGCACAGCTAACCAGCACATGTTCCCCTGCATTATCCCTCCACTTCATATTTCAAATTCTTATAAAGACAAACTCTGACATTAAGACTTTCAAACACATCATAATTCATAATAATGATAATAACAACAATAATAGTGTAATAATATTAATATTAATATTGTTAATACTATTATAGCAACAGGGCTGAACAACTGAGGGACACTGTGGACAAAAAAAAAAGACTAATTTATGTTTTTGGGTCAATAGAGGTACTGTAAAGCCATGTTGCCACAACCATTCACAAAAGTTCCTATTATTTCTAATAAGGGCTCAAGGTTTCATGAGATTTAAAACAGCTCAAGCACCTGAAACATAACTGAAACAATGTCCGGTGACAATGAAAATCTCTATTCAGATGTCTGTGATTTGGAGAACACCGAGTTAGTTATAGGACATTAAATTGAGAAAGTATTAGCCAGCTGTGGTACTCCCTCCCCTTCCTTTCACAAAAACAGTATAAACAATAGAGGTGTGAAATCTGACCTGAGAAGAGGAAAGGAGACAAGAAAAAGATCTGCAAAAAAAAAAAAGAAAAAGAAAAACAGAAAAAAAAATGTCTTAAATATTCAATAAAACAAATACAATTACTTTCTGATGTTTTATGTGTGTGATGGTATTGTTATGGGACTTGATTGATACTTAGATTAGAGGGAAAAAATGCTGTTTACATGCTCTCATGCTTCTCTAAGAGGAACAGCATAACACGGAGTAGCACAGTGCCTTAGTGCTCAGCACTCTTGCTTCACAGCAAGAAGGTTCCTGGTTCGAGTAGTTTGCATATTCTCTTTGTGCGTCGGGTTCTCCAGCTTCTTCCCACGGTCCGTATTGTATGTATTCTAAATTGTAGGTGTGCGCGTGTGGTTGTTCATCTATATACATGGCCCTGTGATGGACTGGCACGTGTTCAGGATGTACCCCTGGAATGAGCTAGGATAGACTCCACCAGACCCCGTTACCCTGTATATGATTGAGCCAGTATAGGAAATGAATGAATAAATTAATGAACAAACAACATAACACCCACTTGGCAAAATTAACTAGACACCATTTGACATACATCCATAAATCTCTTTATGGTGCATGAAGACACTTGTGACCAAATCTCTGGTTGATCTGATGAAACACTGAGGAAATAACAGTAAGTGAACAAAATAATATCCTCTTCACCAGAAATGGGTACCATAGAGCTCATCCACTACATATAAACTTAGCTAGACCCTCAAATGTGAATTTTGGGGCAGATTGGACGAAGCATATGCCAGTTAAAACAATTTATTTAGACATGGAATCTAAATGTCTTCTGTCACAGTGGTAACAGTATGAGACAAAAAGTCACCAATTTCCTACATCTTCCATGTCTTAAGTTTATTGATCAAACTTGAGATTAATATGATCATCCTAATAAGAGAAGCACCTCAGATTGTAAAACCTGTTACAATTACATGGCACTGCAACCAACACTGAATATCGTTACGTAGATGTCCGTAGGACTGAACTATCATTAATCAAGTTTGGAGGAGATTCTAACACATACACTGTACTTACAGGGAACTTTCAGTCTCATGGCGAAAAACGGAAATTTGACAAATTGGCAAGTTTCAATTCACCAAGTGCTAGACAATCTAAAGTATCTCATGGCTGTGGCAAATGTATATTCAAAAGCTGTTTGCCTTGTGGCATACCACATTTCTACCAAATGTGTTGCGTGTAGCTGAAACTAAATCCTAACCAAAGTCAGTAGCCCCCTGTACATACTCCACGTTAACGCACAAATCTAGCATCACCTGTCGTTTTTGCATCGACTGACATGGGATGGCATGTCAAGCTGGCTCTATGAAAAAAAAAAAAATCGCCTCTAGGGGTACACTTAATCACAAGTCAGGACTAATGTAAACAAAACTGACGCAGGGTGGTGGGTCGCGGACAGAATTTGGTGAGGACAAGGATTTGTTGATGTTTGTGAGCCCCTTATCCTAAGAGCCGTGAAAATCATAATTCAGAATACTACAGAACCTTAATCTGCAACTAGCTACTAAAATAACAGACCGCTTCTTTGCAAGAAAAGAAACTGGGGTTATTAACAAACTGAAGAGGCTCAGAAAGAAGTTATTTGCATTCAACAAACACAAGAGTAGGAGTGACAGAGGGAGACTGTTGGTCATACTTGTGCAACACAATTTGGGGGAAGTCGCTTGCAAATCCCGTTGTTATTTAGCATGGACCCTCCACCCGCTCCATCTCCTGCATCAGCCAGCTCTTCTGATGTTGGTGAAGCCAGTGAGGCCAACCAAACAGACAGCAGGCCATGATGTTACATAGTACCACTCGATAACGGCTCCGGGCTCATCTTCCTTCCCCTCAACTTGGCTTTAGGCATGGAGGAGGCAATAACACGCCTTGAGTTTAAAATGTTAAACATGTGTTCTTCATCCAGGGTTAATAGAGGGGGGCTAATCAAAGAACATTTAATGTCATAAAGGGGACACTAAGAATTCCCTGGAGCATTCCCACAGCCAAGTTTTGTCTCGAGTGATTACTGTTCTAACTGATGTGTGTGTAAAATTTCAGGAGTTTTGGACCACAAGAACCGCTACAAAAAAGGCCAAGTTCATTAGCAGGAGACCACTACCGAAACTACTGTGTCTACTACTACTACAACTGCTACTAGTACTACTACTACAACTGCTACTTCTATTCCACATTATGACAATGGATTTAACCTGGCCATATCAACTTCCATATACTGTGTACGGCTTAAAATTCAAACACTTTTGAGGGATGCACAATGTAAATTGGACCAATTTATACTGAGAGGATCCGAAGATGGCCCTGCATCTGCCTGACTGCAAATGAGTCCTAACAGCACAACACTCAAGTTAAAATACCAGTCTGGTTATTTTTCTATATGGCAAGGGATGACAATGCTGCTGCCGTTTGTAAAACATGTTCAGCAAGGATTACGAGATGAGGAAAGAAGACAGAAGCGTTTAACACAACTACTCTTATTTCTCACCTGAAATGTTGCCATGGTGACAAAGCTGTATTGAAAGAATATGACGCAGCAGCTTGTAGCACTAAGGCTAAAACAATAACAGAGCGTCCATTTTCCCTTCTGAAAATAAAAATAAAAGATTTGAAGAGCCAGGACTGTTGTCTGCACAAATATTTTGACTAGAGCTACTAAAATATTTGTTTTTCCATCACTGCATCTTAGACCTTTCATTCTCCCAGGTGCACAAATTGCAGATTATATGAAAATTGTATCAAATACAAAAATATGAACTTATTCTTAATGCAGAATATGCCATGTAGAACCATTTAATTATTCTATTATGGTGGATCTCTAACATTTTTATTTGTAAATTTATAACTGCAAGCATAAAATCATTCACACTGAGCCCCAACTTTTCACCTGAGAATGATGACGCTTATTCCTTTGATTTGCCTCAACTAGTTTCAGTAGTCATACCAAGGTCAGTAGCACAAAAATCTCAATAAAATGACAGAGCAGAACAACAGGCACATTTAAACTAAAAAGGAAAAAAATTATTTCAAGACGACAAACAAAAAGTTAGCTTAATGTATTGGGAAAGCCAGATGGAGAAAGAGCACCTATAGACAATTAAGGCATTCGTCTTCCATGCTTTGACACATTCCCACTTAGTGCACATACTAACCTGAGTTATATCATTGAGGGATTTTCCTCAGTATAGCTGATAAATTAAATTGGAAAAAAAAAAAGATGAATAAGTCTGGTACATACCCACGTTGTGGATCATTCAGACAAAAATTACATTATGGAAAAAACCCAGCTGTGTACACTCATGTCACATGCTCCCAACACTCCCTACTCAGGAACAGGAAACTTGCACCACCCATAAGCCAAATACTCTCCCAATCAAACCCATCCCAAAAAGTGAGATCTACCTCAAGCATCCAAGCAATGTCCCTGTGTACAGAAAGACAAATGACAGAAAGAAAAAGAGATGCACCACCTTTAAAACCAACTCAGGCTATGCCAGCTCTGCAACAAGGGAGTGGCACCAAGCCTCTGATTTAAAAACATTTTCTCTTAACTCTAAACTACTGCAGTAATCACACCACATCTTTCTTTAACTCACCATTGTGACCCCTGCCACCACCAGCATGATGTAAAAAGGAGACTTTCCTAATATGACGGATGTTTCCTAATTGGAAAAGGGGAAAAGAGGAAATATTTGAAAATAATTTGCTCAGTCAAGTCATTTAAAAAAAATCTTTTGATACAATTATAATACTTTTAATCTTTTAATACAACCAACAACCCCTGAGGACCACAGCTAAGCACAATCACACACAAATCAGTTGTACAAGTCAAGCGAGTAAATCTAACTGCACAGCCCTGAAACTTCAAAACAAAGTAGTGCTTGTTATTGTTACTGTGGATTAGCTTTTCTAGCTTATTAGCCCAATTCTTTAGAAATCAACAGGCAAGGTAAGTTGAGCAGGAAGAAAGCTGAGTCATGCTTTAGCCATGAACAAACAGGGAGGCCAACGTGCTCTGACAGGTAGCACTGCAAATAAGTGACACAGAGACACTGTTCAAAAAGTGATCAGTGGGCTTGACTTGCCAACATACACCGTCTAAACCTTTAACCATTTTATCCAACATTGTTGTAAAAGTTATGCTGTTTGGCAACTCAATTTTTTAAGACGGCATTGCAGTACTTTCCTGAGTGTATCAAGAAATTCTTTAGAAATATAAAAAAATTATATATATTTATATAATGTGATCCAGTCAATAAGACCTTGTACAGTATCAATTAAGTGTGAAACACACACTTAACTTGTAGATAATTAATAATGAAATTGCCCTGTGCCTACATATTGAACATCCAATACCAAAACACTTTTTTACCCCACGGTACATAAACAACATCCGTTTATGTCAAAGTTGTTTGTTCACTGTGAGTTTTAGCCACACATCCAACAACCTGTAAAGTTCTGGTCATATATCCACCTCAACATGTAAGCAATTATCTCAAGTCATTTTGAGATGTATAGGATTCATTCTTAATAAAAAGGATGCTGTTTTGCCGTTAAAGATATGACATGAAGTCTTTGCAGGAGAGGTCACAGTTTGATGTTGAAACAAATGCAAGAAGCCGTTTCAATTTGTCATGTTGGCAGAAAACACCAGTTTCTTGGTCTGGGGTAAGTGGGAGTTATGAATACATATCTTTCAATACTAATAGTGGGCAAAGAAAACTAAATCGATGCTCCAAACCAAGCTGTATATTTGTTAAAGGAAAGGCCTACAGTGCCATAGTGCTCTACATGTAAAGGACATCTACTAAGAACAAAAATATGATGGGTTTTAATCCAGCATAAACACTAAGAGTCTTCAGTCAATGTAATGTTTTGGGATGTTTACATACACTTGCAAGTGTGCTGTGCTGCAGTCTTTTACAGGCCATCAGTCTCCCTAGCACTGCCAACTATCTTTGTTTGCATAAATAAGCATAGTGCAGTACAACCACCTCTGATAAAAACATCTGAGCTTTGGTAAAGCTTTAGAGCAGCTATCAAGCACTTTGATGATCAGAGAAGATAGGTAATATATTTAAGGTCAGTATATAAGTGTTTGCCAGCATCTGAGAAACTGGGGGATAATAGTAAAGCTAAATTTAGTTGCATGTTAATAAAAATAAACCTACGGTAAAAAGTTGTCAATTTAAAAAGGAAAAAAAAAAAAACACAATCTATGAAGCAGCAACATATCGTTTTAGCTATGGACAACCTAAATCTTTATAAATAACTTCTGGATTAATATACATTCAAGTACCTTTAAGGCGGGTTTGGCTACTGTGGGCAAGTCTGGAGGAGCTCATTCCTGCATTCAAGTTTATCACTGGATCTACCGGATCTTCTTCAACAGTCTGTCCCATGGCAAGCAAGCCCAGTCTCTTCATGCGAAGGAGCCGTGTACCTGGATCCTTGGGCAAACTTCCACCATGTTCAACAGGTCCTTCACCTGAGATGGCAGCTGGAACCAGGCTCTTCAAGAATTCCATTTTCAACAAGACTTTTTAAGTCTTTTTCCCTAGTGAGAAGTCCAGAAGCCAGTGCCATGCCATTCTGCTACACAAACTACCTCCACAAGGACATGGTAGTATATAGTGCCTGACAGAGCTGCTATCTACATAAAACAGCTCCACGTTTACATAATGTCAGGGCTTCTGTGGCCCCTTAAAGGTGAGAAGAGCCTCCAAGTTGTTCAGAGAAGTGTAACTGTATTGAGCCAAGGTAACAAAGTAAGACTCTTCCCTATGCTGCAACATTACCCGTCAGTTCAGAGTAAAGAGAAAGCAAAAACACACGTCTCTTTTCATAGGCTGTGATGTAACTATGAGTAGGCAGGGCCATGTTTAGGTGCCAGGCACTATCTGGGGTGGAACTAGAGCATGTTCCACAGAAGATAGCATAAACTGGGCCACCAGCCAATCATAACAGCGATGATACCAGCCACACCCAGCTGGCCCATGGTGCTCACCACTGAAACAGACCAAGAGTGGAAAGAAGATTGACAGACATTAGAAATAGGAAATCTTCAAGGACCTGTTTTACTTGGTCGCCTGCGTTTACTGATAGCTCTTATCAAAGTCAAAATGGTGTCACTTATTAGCATTCATACACAAAACAAAAATAGTTGTTTGGCTTACTGCCACACTGTGATATCTCTCCCCTTCCTTTCGCTCCCACTTAACTGTGCTGACCCATTATGAAAAAAAAACAGAATGAGCAAAGTGATGGTGTTTGTGAAATGGGGTGATGACAGACTGCTGTGCTCTGCTTGGCTGCACAGCTTGTACCTGCAGCGGAGTCAGACCCTTCCAAAACTCCCTTGCTGCAGACTAAGAGAGGGAAACACTGTGCTGACTCTCATAAAACCGCACTGCCTTAAGAAATCATCAATTTGCTGTTCACTGGTACCGAGTCCAAAAAAAGAGGGTGGTGTTTGTCGTTGCTATGTTTATGTTTTTACCTACTAACACTGCATCAGAAGTGACAGAATACCTTAATTTTCTTTTCTCATGTCCCACTTTCATATGCTTGTATGTTTCTGCAAAGCGTGTGAATCCAGGCAATGAACACAATGTTTTTTGTGTCATGTCACCATAGGCATTTCCCAACAAAAGTTAGTTAATCTAAAAGGAGTGATGGGTAGACATGAACCCACATTTCTAGCAGTCAGGGTGTTTTACTTAAAAAGAATAATTAAAAAAAAAAAAAAAGGTAAACTGAAGCCTCTTCCTGCTGTCCTTACGTAAAAGGCCAAATACACCTTGGACAGACTACCAGTTCATCAGGGGCCATACAGAAACAAATACCTTTGTATAATCCACACTGAATTATGGCAGTGCAATTAATGAAAATTTTATTTGTTATTTCAATAATAGGAACTAGGACTTGGAACTTTCTTGATATGAGATTACAGAGCTAATCATCACACTAGTGTAATGCCCAGTTAAAAATGTGACATTTAAAAGAATAAACCCGAAAATATTGTTACATCTTAACTGAAAAGTTTCAAATACACAATACAACTGGTACTGGCAGATCATATCTCCAACAGTTACTGATCAGGCACAAAAACTCTTATTGGAATACCTTTTAAAAGTATATTCAACATAGTCAAGTCCAGACCTTTTTAATGTGAGATGTGTTTTGACAGATGTCAAATATCAGTTTTTGCTAAAAGCAAAGGGTAGATACTTTTAAGATAAGAGGCAAATTTAAACTATTCAACAATCTAGAAGAATGACATCATTTTTTTCTGAGAATAATTACATGGAGGAAAAATATGCAGGGTGAATAAGGCCACTAAATGCAATCCAAAACATATTTCAAGAAATGTTTGAACCACTCTTTACTGCAGTGGTTTAAAATGTCAGCATGCACATATAATCTACGTAACTCTAAAGGGGAAGTTAAAGGACAGAAAAATAAAATCAATTTCAGTGTTTTCCATGAAATAAGTGACTGGGTGGTTCTTGCAGAAAAGATCAAGTATATCATAAATTATGTACACAACCTTTCATCTTTGCATACTAATAAAAGAACCTGATTTTGTAATGCACTAAATAATTGCTGTTAACCAGTGGCGCATAGAAAAGCTTTTCTCATTTCACAAATCAATGGTAGACTAATGCACTGTCCATTCAGCCCATGTCTGTCTGGAGCAGTCAGACAGGAGCTCGCAGCCTGTCTGCCTTTTAAGATCAAATGCAAGATGTTTGTGTTGACCACTTGATTCAGTGCACTGGACTGCTCTTTCACTGGATCACTGCAATATGCTTATTTTTCAGGCATTCTCTTGTAGATTTTCTCTTGTATTTGGGATCATTTAACTATTGCTTGGCTAAATTTTAACCAGCCTTTAGCCATAGGATAGATGGCCTAACATACAAGTCTACTTTATAATGGTATATAAAAGACCTCAAGGTCAAAAAGAATTGAGAAGTGTCCAGGTCCTCCAGCTTCAACATAAGCCCCAGCCATCCTGCCTCCACCACTGTTTAACAGTGATAAGTAGTGCTGGGCTTTATGGTCAGACATAGTCATTTTTGTCTCATTTATCTGCAGGAAATTGCTTGCGATATTTTTTAGAAAGAAAATACCTTTTCCTGGCAAAATCTTTCAAACATGACAGATTTCTGTAGTCTTTTTTTTTCTTAATTGTTTACAATCAACCAATAATAAATGTGTCATCAAAATTCTGTAGAGACTAATATTTGAGATTTTTTTTTTTTTTGCAACATCTCCCTGTGCATTGCACACTTCAAGTTTGGGGGTAAATTGTTGGGACACACAATCCTGTAATGCTGGCAACAACCTTGATTTTTTTCCCCCAACCTAATGTTGTTACCCATGTAGATTGAGGGGCTTATATAGATTTGTCTTCCAAAATTTGTCTTTTCTAAATGCAAACCTAAAATCTCCACACAAGAGAGTAAATCCAGTGAACCTGTTCATATTTTCTTTGTTTGTCTTATTATCAATAACAGTCTAAGAAAAATTAGTTATATATTTTTATTACAGTTAAACTATGTAATATGACATAGCATTAGGTTGTCTCCTTACCATAAATGAATGAAAATTAAAATGGCAGGTGATTTTAAACAAAAATAAATAAAAAATACAGATGTATACATTTTTACAATCCAGGCCATCAATGTGACAGCCTAGCACAATCCCCAATAACAGAATAAGATTGACTGAAGTTGAAAGAACATTGCATTTGTTGGGATAATTCAAAACTGACGCCTGAACAAAGATGCCAAATAGCTGAGGCAAGCAGCAGATCTAAATAAGAATCACAAAATGAGTCAAAGACAGAGACTGAGGAGGCAAAGATAGTTATCTCTTGTCCAGACCACCACAATGGCCAGTGGAGGCAGCTGCGGTTTGCTGAGGCCAGGTCTCTGGCGCTGTTGAGTTAGAACAATACCCCTGCACAGGAGGCCCATGTCCAAATCAGCCCAGGAATGTGGAAGAGGAAGCTCTGGAAACAATGTGCAGCGTTCCTAGGCTTTTCTGCGTCCCACCCATTTCTGCCTTGTTCTGCTTTCAAGCAGGAGAAAACAGGAAAACTTGTGTGCTAAGGCCCAGGAGAAATGGTCTGCACCACACTCAGCTAAAAAGCCTACTCTGTACTCTGTGAGCATTAAATCTACCAACGTCATTGTGATCAGTCTGAGTGTGCATGAATTGCAACAGTAACTCCACCTCCAGCTGTATGTAAACAGTTTATGTCAAACCTGCTGAACACCAAAACAATAGTGTACTGCCCTCTATTGGTGAAAACAGTCACTGCACTATCAAGATACAAATAAGTCAAAAGTGTTGCAGTATATGAATGATGTCTTTTGTATCAACATGGTACATCAAACTTCTTTTCTTTTCTTTTTAAATTTTTTGCTCAATTTTATTTTAATGCCAGTAAAGAGGAAACAACATGGGTGGGTGTGGGGGGACAGGGACAGTTGAGTAACACAAATTAAAAAGCAAAACTCAATTAGGGTTGCTGAAACTACTACAAGTGGGTTAAGAGCTATCCAACATATAGTGATAAAATATAATTTATGAGATATAGAGCAATCTTTAATAGAGAAAGTGAAGCAATTTCAGTTCAATAATACTTTATCAATTCCCCAAGGGAAACACTCTCTCTCTCTCTCACACTCACTCACACAGAGCAGAGAAATTAAGATACTGGGACTAAACAACTGTGTGAAGAGTACTTATCGGTGATGCCATTTCTTAAAGGGTTTCATTTAAATGGTCTGTGCTGGTTTAGCACCTTTTAACCTGGGATATGATCCATCAAGTGCTTAACGATGTGTTTCTCATTTAAACACACACACTTATACCGCACCTTTAATAATAAATGCACACAGTATACAGTTTGGCTTTGTTTCAACAATCCACCCTGATGTAAATTCCATCAATGTCATTTCCCTTCGGATATTAAGAAAATATTGCTGAACTAAAAAGAAAAAGGAAAAAAAAAAGAGAATTGAACAGATCTGAGGCAAACTGAACAGAAGTAAATTGAATTGAAGGAGCGTATTAGAGACAGCCTTCAGTATCCTACCCAAGAACATTTTCACACCTAGTGAGGTTAGGGATCAAACTGCCAAATGGAGAACAGAATATCTTATCCACTGATTCAGGGTCACCCCAACTCAGTTTACAGAAGAGGATAAAGATTGGACTTTCAAGTAATGGAAAGCAGTTATATGGTCTGATGAGACCATATTTACCCTTTTTCACAGTGATGGTCACATCAGGGTAATATGGCATACCATACAGGCCAGTGGTGGCAGTATTATGATCTGGGGGTGCATAAACTAATCAGATTTAGGTTCAGAAATGTTATCTAAAAACAAAAATAGGGTTCAGCTGACTATGCATATGACATTTTTTCCCATTAATACAATAGATACTGTTCCATCCACCATGTCAAACTACTTTTGAATTTTCAGATCACAGCCTAATGCCAACATTTTAAGCCAACAACAAAGACAAAAACAAGAAGCATTTAACACCATGGAATTCACACAATGATTAAGGTGAGTCCATTCAGTCTTGACTGAGTTTTAAGGCAACACACAAAGTCACTGCTAAAGAATTTCAGAATGTGACCAAACCAGACCCTTTATCAAAAAGATCCTCTTTTCTTGCCCAAACCTAGTGTGAGATCACACTTAGCCTCCAAGAAAACACAATGTGTGCAACTCTGTTTAAAAATAAGATTTAGTTGTAATATTTATGTGTGGCAACTGTAACAGTTTATTGTTGAAGATGCTCGACCAATCATTGGGACCTTTTTTTTTTTCTTTTTAGGGTATGCTATCAATAAAAATGAAACTGGAGCTGCCATTAAATACTGATTTCCTATTATTAATGTACTTGTTTTGTGTTGGTAATTTACCTCTAACACTAACATACTTAAATGGCAAACTCATTAGCCAGTAATCCTCCAAAAGGATACTTTGACATGACTTTTTATCATAGTGTCTGTTTTAACCCAGGCCACTATGTTCCTTAAACCATGTAGTTTTCAATGCCTAACCTTAACCAGGTGGTCTGAAATATATATAATGATAGCACAGTAACAGTGTGAAAAAAAAAAGAAAAAAGCCCCAAAAGACATCTCATTGCAAACCTGGACATTCTCCAGTGTCAGATCAGCTGAAACACTCAGTTTATTTAAAGCCAGGCTGAAAACACAGCTGTTCTCAGCTGCATTTGAATAAAGTCCCAAATCTGCACCATCACTGTTAAGCTTGAGTCTCAAAACGTGATCATATTTTAACTACTGTTTTTATCTGTTGTTCTGTTCCTTCTTTCTCTTTGCCTCTAAAACTGATTAGGAGAAGAAAAAAGTTGAAGAAGTGTGTATCCATCAACATGGCTTTCTGAAAATTAAGAAGAGATTAACAGGACATTTTACAGTGAAATGGATTATAAACCTTCTGGAACACAAACCAGAGTTGATGGACTTTGTTGCAGCTGCAGAGCCAAAGTATAAAGACCTGGAAGATTGTGATGAAGAATCATCTGACCGCATGCATACAGTAACCATTGTGGTCCCTGAATGTTTTTTGCTTGTCAGTTGACTATTAACAAACAGCTACTAAATATGTAAATACATTGTGAGTCCGTGGCATTTGACTGATTTTTTTCTTTTTGCGAAACGCACTTCCATTCTACTGAGATCGATCACGTTCCTGCTGACTTCGCTCATGATGCTGCGACTTTTGTGGCCAGATTCAGCTTCATCACAATCTTTCAGGTCTTCATCTACCTTCACTCAGCATCCGCAACAAAATCCACCAACTCATGTTTTTTTTTCTTCACACAAGTATAAAATTCCTTTCGCTGTAAAAAATTTCTTCTAACACTCCCCTTGAGTTCCTGAGAGTCATGCTGACAGGTAAACTCTTCTTCTCTCTCAATTTTTGGGGTGAGACTGGAAATGCCCAGGTCTGCAAACCCCCTTGTGCCACCCCCTCATGGGATGTTTTGCAATTCTCCAGTTGCTCGTATTCTTGTCTTGCTCTTAGAGCGGGCTGCATAAAGGGGCAGTTTTAACTTTAAGACTGCAGCATGGACACTGAACAGAATATAAAGCAAAAGAAGAAAAAAAAGGCAAATTATGCCTCCCCCAAAAAAATGTCTAAAAACAAAGATTAATCAAATACCCTGTCAGTTCTCACGGTAATTAGTTAACAATTGTAGTAAAACCAAAACACCAGCTGCACACAATTGACCAAATAACCACATAAGCTTGCAACATACCTTAAGGCCATAGAGTAGAGGCTGAATATAAAAAGAGCCAGTCAGTCACTGCACAGGAATCTGAAACAAGCATATTAAAATAGGTATCTTTAACAACAATGAGAAAACTGTCATGACAGCAGAGGCACAAACCCCCATTGTTGTTCAACACAACGTCTTTACTAGTTAGGAAAACTTGAATACATTAATGTTAATGCAATTAGACCATATCTCTAAACAGTTCAATTTACATATGATAGAAAGCTGCCAATTTTCAAAGTGACTGGCACTGGTAAATTCTCTTTTTTTATCCCCCCTCACCATATGTACCGTACAATTTGATGTAACGCTGATAAAGTTTGCATAGAAGCAAGCCAACTCAGGGTTAACTTTTTCAGCCATGACAGACGAGGTGATTGATGCCACAGAAAGAGTGAGATGAGGGTAGGGAAAAAGAGAAAATGTTACGGTTCTGTACTCTGATGAATAAAGGGAAATAAACTAATACTTTTTTTCTATTGGAGTTTGAACAAACACTAATCCAGAGCACCTTAATTGTTGGATTTCCATTGACAGGCCTTCTAATCTGTTACAGACTTAGAAAATGCCCAAGTTATTTATTAGCCAATGTTTTTTTTGTTTGTTTGTTTTTGCTCTTTTTTTTTTTTAACACTTCAATGGCCAAACAACATACTCAAAAGGATTTTGCACAGAACTGGTAATAGCATTAAGAAACAACATCTCCATCACCAGGTCAGCTTTTATATGACCAAGAAAATTAAAAATTGTGTATCTGAATTTTTTTAATTGTGCATTACATTACGCCAACAATTTGTTGCAACAAAAAAAAAAAAAGTAACACTGTGGAATATATGGTATAATCTCTGGGCTCCAAAGGCAGGAAGGCTATTGGAGAGTCTGGTCTTGGTCACAGCGAGTAATACATCGACCTACTGTTGGCATGAGCCAGGTTTGCTCTGTTTTGAGACAGGATTAAAACCTCCTCCTGAGCAGAGTAATAATCTGAAGATTACCGTTACATCCAACAGGCAGTTACGCAAGTACTGAAAGCCTCAAAAACTCTTCTTTCATGACTGTATTAATCGCCATTAAAGTCTTTTTATAGCCAAGAAATGTGATATTTAGTCATACATTCACTAGAAGTGTCTGACTCAAAGCAGACTATAACATAATTTAAGTTTTTGGGTTTTTTTTTTAAACATAGGCTTGGTAAACATAATCCAATTACATTAGGATTTTTTTTTAAAAGACAGTAGAGAATACTTTAAACTTCAAACTATCATCAAACCACACTAAAGCAAAGGAAGGAAGAACAAGCCCTTAGTCACACACCAAACCAGACAGAGAAGTTGAGGTGTGAGAACTTCCACGCTGCACTAAAACTGTGGACTGAGGGAGAGATCAAATCAGCAGAGGTAGTGAGTCAAAACATAACTTAGGCCTTGGCAAGTGAAAATTCAAGTTATACTGACATATGATCACACATACGTAAATCCCACTCACCACAAACCAAGCTAAAAACAAGTCAATTCTCAGGCACTATTTTTTTTCACTCTGAAACATAAAAAAAAAAAACTGTGAACAAAACGGCTGACTTCCTGTTACGACTCAGCGACTCCAAAACACAAAAAATGTGACCACAGAAAAAGGGCAGGCCAAGCCTACACACGTCCTGAACGCTGTAGCAAAAGTCAGTCACAAACTAAGCTCCTGCTTCTAAGCCCATTAAAGAATCCATGAATATTTAAGTTTACTTGTAAGCTTTTGTAAATAATAAAGTTTTTAAGGCTGTAACAGTGATGGGGAAACTAAAAGATTTTTCGAGGTATGTCAATGCTGATTGCTAAAAATAGTTGTTTACATTGTAAACAAAAATGCTCTCTGAAAAATATTACTTGTCTCAACACAATCTGTGTACATTGCAGGAATTAAAATGCACATTCTGATGATGCTAAAGGTCAGGAGAGCTGAAGTGATGAGATCAATGTTAACTTAATCCATTAATATTGCCCTGCAGCTTTCTGAGTCCAACAAACAAGGAGACTGTACATGTGAGACTGATAATTCATCCAGGAATTAGATTTTGATAAATATGGTACTGCCCAGTCTAAATTTGCCCTGTTTTCTACTACACTCTCTCATATAGCATCTTCTTATGCCCTGCAAAAGCTTCTTTCCCAATTTGAATCACACTCAAAAACATAAGTTTGGAAAAAAAAAAAAAACATAACTCTTGAATGTCAAAGACACTACATTTTCTAGACTGGAATGGACAAAAAAAACCTAGATCAGATTATAGTTTTGTTTGTTTTTTTGTTTTTTAAATCAGGCATTGTGATCCTATAAATTGGATAAAGAGGAGAAAGCCTGCATCTGGCCACCTCCAAGACTAAATGACAGGCCTGGCCATTGTAAGAACTACCTCTTAAAGTCAAACATTGTTGGCTTCTTCCAACTGGGAAGGGATGAGAATAAACCAACATTTTTTTAAGTTTCTTCAGAAAATCCTCCCATCTTTATCTCAGTGTCAAGGTCATATATAGACAGAAAATATCTGGCATTGGTGTACCGTTAGAAAAACGCAGCATTCAGCCACTCAGGCCATCTTGAGGGCAAAGACGGGGTGGTTTCTTTGGCAAAGGCAGACCCAAACATCAATTATGCTCCAAACCTTCTTTCCCAAAGCCAAGGATAAACTCTCTCAGCAGGGCTCAATTATAGGTTATTTCTAGCTAGACTCAGAGCTCATTGTGCAGTACATTATGCCAAGCCTTCCAAACCAGTAAATGAAAAGAATGCCTCACTCTGTAACGTTGTGTGTTCATCTACATCGAAAACGCACACACATCTGAGTATTTGCACATATCCAACTGATCACTCTGTTTATCTAAGAGCTCATCAGCTGCAATCAGGCCAAATAAATGACATCTGGCAGCTCTGGAGAAGCTTTAGGAAAGTTAGACCACATTTTGTGTGGGAACTGCAACTACAGAACCAGGTGACATGCTGAGAAGTCTGAGGATATGGCAGCAGGTGATTAAGGAGAGCAGCTAGCCATAGTATTTGCACCATTTCAGTCATTATATAAAGTTGCAGAAAGAAGAAAGAGATTCTTTAAATGATGAAGCCTGAGGAGAGGTGTAAGGTGCTAACATACAAATTACTGGTAAAAATTACAATGAAAATCTTTGAAGTAACTGATCACTGCTATTAGGGTTCATACACTGAGTGCCCTAAGCAAGCAGCTTTTTAGATCAATGAGGATTTTACATAAAAAGTTTAACTTGGTGTGAGTTTGTTGTGCATTATTTGTGTGGCCATGCCGAGTAAGGATTTAATCATTGAAAAGGGCTGCTTCATAAGAGGCCACAGCAGGTACATTTTACAGAGCATAGTTTCTCTTTCCTCGTCAATGCCTTACAAGATTAAGGCAAACAAACCAATTCACTGGAATTATATCCTAGACAATCATAGATAGATGGACATCTGCATTTGAGGAGTTTTCCCTGTGGCTGTGCATGTACAGGAGAATAAAATGCACATCTGCACTGCCATCAAAGGCTTAGTGTGTCTGTGGTCTATGACTGGGGGGGCCAGGGAGGGGTCAGAGCACTGACATTATAGGACAATATTAGAGCACTGAAAAATGTTTGCATAAAACACTTAACTATAGATGTGAAAGGTCACAGGTAGGTTCTTGATGGGTAAAATACAGAAGTTATTCCAAAAAAAGCCATATATTACAATACCATACAAAATCAAACAGATGTGCCTGCTGTGATCTTTCTACAAGAAAGTTTCTATTACTCAGCAGATTCATCTTCATATGAAGTAAGGAGTGCACGCAAACCAGCTTTTCATCCAACACTGCGCCTTCCTCGCAAATACTTGTCCATCTCCCCCGCCAGCCCCAGCAAACTGACCAGATTCCTCTCTGGCTGTAACCAAGCGACACTGAACAAATGCTTTGTTTTATGTCTGATGTCCTCTGAACAGAGGGGGGAAAAATGAAGCCCTCAGAGCAATGTTAGATGCAAAGATGACAGTTCCCTAACTGTAATAGTAGTTATGGTTTAGTCGATTCAAACACACTCTCATCTTTAAAAAAGTGATTTCTCATAAGAGTTTGGGTTGGTTATAAGCAAAATAACGTCTTATTTTACACTAGTTAAACTGCATTATTCATGGAGTACCTTGAGAAACTGGATGAAATCTGTGTGCGTGCTTATTTTGACTGCTGCGGATAAAGACACGGAGCAACTTCGTAAATAATTCTGAACCGCGTTTTCACAATCACACCAAAACATGACCTACAAGAGAGTTATCTGCATTAAAACAACACCGTTGAGCCTACAGCTAGCAGCTAGCCTGTGATGAGGAAACTGCTAATGTTGAGCAAAAGGCTAGGTAGCAGCAGCAACTTGCTTTAGCTGTTGTGAACGTTTAGTTCAGATTCAACACTAACCACCCGGCTATCAACCTGGCTGCGAATAAAAACTCACGTCAAGAGGAATTTTAACGATGCTTACCATCTAAACTCCAAGCAAGCGAGGAGATTAACTGACACTAGCAGGAAAACCAAACTCATTCTTTAGCATGCTACGGCAGCCAAATCTGGTATCACAGTTGGAAAGCTAACGTTAACCTCAACGGCAAAGTTAATAACGGAACTCGACGTAAGTACATGTTAACTAGGTTAGACAGCGAACACTATATCCTCCTTTACCCCGTTTTTTTGTGATGCTGACGATACTCACAACTTTTGTTTTTCTCCCTTTTAGTAGAGGTAGGGCGCTAGTTCGTAGACGGTCTTTTCATTTGTCGAACAAGCTTCAACGTCCTGGTCCTCCTCCATTGGAAGGATTTGCGTGTGGTGTGATTTTTTTTCCTCAGTCTGTCGGCGTGAGAAGACGTTCACTGTCACAACGGTAGCCTGTTTGCCCCGCCTGTTCCGTTGCGATTGGCTATGTTGGTATACGCCTACATGCATTTTAATGTGCGATTTGAGGAAAAGCCTGTCATTCTTCAGAAAGCGAGCCCTTGATTGGATGACTTTTTTTGGGACAATGACGTAAATATTAAAGTACTTTTATTGTAACCAGCTTACGTCGATTTCTAACGGGACAATGCAAGTTATTGACAAGCTGAAACTCAAGAAATACTTAGTGACAAGTAAAAGTGAGGTTTTTTTTTTAAATGACTGCACCATAAATGATGTATAAATATGCGTTTAAAAGTGGAGGCAGACATGTTTATTTTATTTACAGGCTTATCTAGAATTTTATATTTACAATTATGTAACATCCTTTGTGAAAAGAGAAACAGCAAAATGTTCAGAACATAAAAATAATAGTAATAATAATGCATTTCATAATTGAAAACAAATGCCAAAGTGCTACATAGGAAGAAGCTTTTGTAAATAAAGTTTTCAAGATTGTAACAGTAATGGGAAATCTAAAAGATTTTCTGAGGTATGAAAATTACTGAAAAAAGTTGTTTCCATGTATTAAGATGTATCTCTGCAGCTATTTAACAGTATATCCATCCATTTTCTACACTTGCTGAATCCATCTACTGGATCACAGGGGGCCAGTGGAACCAATCCCAGCCCCTTTCAGGTCAGAGGCAGGGGTTCACTCTGGACAGGTTGCCAGTCCATCACAGGGCCACATACGTAGACAAACAACCATCCACAATCACACTCACAGGCAATTTAGAGTTCTCAATCAACCTTATATAAATGTTTTTGGACTGTGGAAGGAAACCAAAGTACCTGGAGTAAACATGCAAGCACAGGGAGAACACGCAAACTTCACCCAGAAAGACTCCTGCTGGGCCGGGAGTCAAACCAAGAGCCTTCTTGTTTCATGGTGTTTGCCCGCCTGTTGACAGGACAGAGGCAACAGTGCTATCCACCAAGCCCCTGTGCTGCCCTGTTAAACAGTATACAAAAACCTCTTCACTTTCTATTTGCCTATGATTTAATATCACACAACAGTATGTCTACATACTGTATAATCAGTGTTGAGTCATATTACCTTTCAGTTTTGTCATTAGTAATGTAATACATTGTTTAAAAATTGTAATTTTATCTAAATACTTCTGGAACACAAAAATTTTCAACTTAAAAAAATACACAATAGATGTTTAACATCAACATTAGGTCAAATTAATTTACTCTTCCAGAAATAGTTCTGTCACAACATGATATGTATACTTTTGGTGTTTCTGTTATTAAACAAAGATGAAACTCCATCATCCTGAAAAATCCTCATAAAAAAATACAAATAACAGATAAGTGACTACTAAGAAGCAACATGGTGCGTTAATGCTTAGCACTGTTGCCTTGCAGCAAGAAGGTTCGTGGTTTAACTCCCAGCCCAGCAGGAGTCTTTCTGTGTGGAGTTTGCATGTTCTCCCAGTGCTTGCGTGGGTTTTCTTTCACTTACTCCAGTTTTCCTCCCACAGTCCAAAAACATGTATATTAGGTTGACTGAAAACTCTAAATTACCCATAGGTCATTGTTCATCTATGTATGTGGCCCTGCGATGGACTGGCGACCCGTCCAGGGTATATCCCTGCCTCTTGCCTGAAATGGGCTGGAATTGGCTCCAGCAGACCCGTGACGCCTTAGATGGATTCAGCAGGTATAGAAAATGGACGGGTGACTACTGAAAACACTTGACAGGACTAATTTAATTATATTTAGAACAAATGAGATTACCCACAGAAAAAAACACACTCACATAGACATTTAAAGGTCTGCTGTACAGTCTCTTGTTTAAAGTTTTGCTAAATACTGTATAAAGATGCACTGAAAATGAAATGCTAAGTAAGTAATTGTTTTTTTTGTTTTTTTTTTATTCCAAAATTTGGTCAAAGTTTCATACTTATTATCTGAATATCAATCCCAAATAATCGGTTACTACTCAACTCTGTTTATAGTTTGTTACAAAAAAATTTGAACTAAATCTTATAATTGTCAACAAATTCATTCATCTATCAATAACAATGCTTCTACATTATTTACCACCTGAAGCAAGTGACAAAATGTCCTGTAAATGTTCACTTCCCTTGGTTTTTTTGGGATAACACAAAGCACTGGCATCCTGTCATTATGTGAAGTGAAAAACATGTGAGGAGCTGCGCGAATGTAGCCAGACTCCCATTTTCTTATTTTTGGCTTTAGCATTAGATCTGCTACAGATAACATTGATCTTGCCCCTATGATCAGATCAGGGTCACTTTAAATCAAAACAATTCTGAGTCTGTTCTTTTTTTTTTTAAAAGAACTGAGTGCTCTTTTTGCCCTAAATAATGGTTTGATGTTATCAAATTTTAACCCCATTCCACCGAGGCTGTTCTTATGGACGGATTGCAGCTCCACCTAGAAATGGTTGTTTCTGTTGTATTCATGTGTTACACTGTGTTATAGATTTCCTGGTAAAGTCCTAAATTTGTCCCAGCTCTATGGAGATGCAAAGAATGTGAGAACACTCTCACTCACACTCACAGTGTTCAGTGATTATAGTCACACGGGAAATAAAAGTTGGAAAGCATCATACTGAGTTTTTCTGAATGACTATGAAACAGTGGAAAAGAAATTAAAACTTTTCAGAATATGAAAACGTAAATTGATGGAGTCCATTTTGGTTTCTGGGTACAGCAGATCTTTACGTTTGCTCTGTATTTGTGGTAGCTCGTATAACTTGAAGAACACAAACTGTCCATTACCTCCACGCTGACAGAAGTGAGTAAATGCCAGAAGCTCATAACTACATACACAGTTTTTGAAAAGATGTGTCTGTTCACCTACTTCTGTTATGTAGACTCTTTATAGCCAATAAAACAATATTTTGTCTTAGGCGAACGATTAGAGACAAAAAGAGGATTACAATCTACATGAAGCAGAAAACTGCAGTTTTCTTCAGTCACACAGCTAAACCTCTGGGGTAAATTATATTGCTTAGACTTCTCAACACTGTGCCTGTTAGTTTTGTGTAAATTGAACCAATAAACTTGTGCATTGTTCCTTTTGTTAAACCTCTTATGAGGAACTTGCACACAAACTGGTTTTTATTCAGACATGGGATTGCTCTCTCCTATCATGCTGTATATAGGAGTGTTGGGCCTCCTAGTGGGTACATTGTGAAATGCAACAGATGAAAAAATGAAAACTTACAAGTTGAGTTTATTTTTATATAATAAATGAAAATGTAGAAACATAGAATCATGGAGATAGAGGCCTCTTGTGTGTTTATCCCAAAGCTGAAAAAGGAAAGAAAACCCATGAAGAGTGCATTCAAACTGTTTTTAACATAGATATAGCACATTTGCCATTTTGTCATGATAGGCCTATGCTGTTTTGCATGTTGTTAAACATAAGTTTGCATTTGTAATGATCCGTTTTGTGATGATCATAGTCTTGTGAGTGTCAGAACTACTTACTTTTGAACTTAAGCTTTTTCTGCAGGAGCAGCTTCAGTTTTTTTCTTACATTCTTCACACACGTGATGGCAGCCCCTGTTGGGACAACAAAGTCTTAAGTAGCATGAAGGGAATTAAGAATAGTCATCAATAGTCAGTGTAAAAAATGGTATACAGAACTATGAACCCCTACAAGTGGTGAATGTAATGGAGTCCTTACACTATATACCAGTTAGAGGATTGAGATTTTTAACTATTTGAGTGTAAAGTAGCACCAATGGTCAACAAATGTCAGAAATTCAAGGATAATATTTCTGGTTTATATTCATGACACATCAGTGACAAAGTAAGTTGTATAAGTTGTAGGAATCACATTAAATTCTGCATTTTTTTCTGTTTAAATGACTCTATTTACTACAGAATCTGTGCATATTAGCAAACAACATAATGATATTAGAACTATAATTAATATCAAATCCAATATTTTATCCACCTGTGTCCTTTATCGGGATGATCTTTCCAAGACCTGGGTCCAAATCCTGGTCCAAATCCTGGTCCAAATCCGGCTCCATCCTTAAAACCAAGAGCCTTAAATTTGCTTCTGCAAGTTCCAACATAGGAGGCTTTTCCAACTGCGTATCCAAGAATCCCTGCAACTGTAGGCAAAATACATACAAATATAAATAAATACTTGTCAGGAGCCAATTCTGTAAGCATTGTTTCTAACAAGTCATTCAATAAAGTATAGATACAAACCCGCTAGTTTGGGAAAGGGACCCAATCTTTTCGATTGTTTCCAAACTCCTACAGGATGAAAATCATTTGCTTAGATTAAATGTGATCGCTAGGATACAACTGAGGAATGTGGACTGAATATCTTTACCATTGTAGATGAGACCCCCTGTGACAGCCATGCTACCCAAAGAGAGGGGAAGCGCTAAATGCAGAAATCAGACAAATGATGGTCAGGAACTGATCAAAAATATATGATATTATGGCAGATACACAGTGATGTGCTGTAATGGAATCAGAGGAGCGTTACATTCTTTCCCAGCCTTCACTTAAATGACAAATGACACCTCGAAGTAATCACAACAAAGTTTAGATATGGAAAAAAAACAAAAACCTGATGATCTCTTTAATCTTTTACACTTAATCTGTTTGCAGGTTTGTTTAATCACACTGATCTTTTTTTCTTGCAGGACTTGTTCCCCTTGCTGTCATGTAGTCATCTGTCGCTCGTCGCTCGCTGTAAGTGCAGCCTTATTGACCTTTTACCTGTGAAGTGGGAACATTTACCGTTTCCATTTAAGGGGAAAGAACGAAGCAGGAAGTAGTGATTGTTGGTGTTTAGTGTTGACATAAGAGCTTGATGAGAGAGCACAAAGAACAGCTGCATGGCTGCGAGTGGATCTTTTTCGTCTCTGGCGTGGATCCTTTTCATTTTGTGGGCTCTTTCTTTAAGATGACTAGCAAAGCTGAATACGGCAGTTTATCCCGTACTCAGTGTTATGTTTAATACCATTTGTGGCCACGTGATTATTTTCTTTCAACAGCTTGAGAGTTGAACAAAAGTGTACACCTGACATATCCCTCAGTCGCTTGTTAGTTCTGTCACAGGAGTAACACAAGGAGATCTAAAGAAACTCCCAGTCACACCCCTCCCAGCCTTCACCTGAAATAAGACCTATTCAGCCAGAGTCAGGCCACTACCAAATTTAGGCAATCCACTAAATATTGGGAGATACTGGCTTAGCACAGATATATAAATGTGACCACATGTGGAAGCTTTTTACAGAGCCCCTCGGTGAATACCACAAGGAATGTAAACATGTGTTTAAGTGACAGGAATTGACTGATGAGCCCAACCCTAATGCTTTCACAAGGTATTTGCCCAATAAACGCCAAACGATATACCAAAGTCCAGTCTCCTGGTTGAGCATTTGGTACAACTTCAGGCTTCCTAAGTCACTAAAGAGAGAAAGAGAGAGAAGTATATGAATGTTAGTTGAAATATTACCTCTGTACCAGAAGCTCTCCTCTTGGCATTCTTTCCAAATCTTTTTCACATCTTCTTTGTGAATGTGAGATTCACTAACAGGGCACTGTTAAACACACAGGAGCTTAGGCACCATTTCTGCATCACAGTTTAAGAGATTCACCTTTACCTTGCACCCATAAATGTTATTGTAATATATACAATGGCAATAAAAAGTATTCTATTCTATTCTGTTTGAGTGGAAATCATGTATTTTCTCTCACCTTGTGGTGTCCTTTCGGTGCAGCCGAACCTGCTGCTGCTTCCAAACCTGCTGCTGCTTCCTCTGTCTTCACTGTAGGAGTTTGTCCAGTTGTTTCAGAACTCATGATGATGGAGCTTCCAGTAACTGTCTTTTGGACCTGTACTACGCAGTTTTCAACTGCTGAGCTTCTCACAGTGCCCCAAATTTGATTTTCTACAATGGCTCCTCCCTGTTTTATCTTTTAAACTCCACCCCTGCTTAAAGACAAATGCTCCATGTTCATTCAGGGCTACTGCAACTTCATAGAAATAGTTAGAAGTTAAAACCCTCTTATGACCATCAGCTGCAGGCAGGATTAACTTTAAAATATCTAGAAAATTCAAAACCTTTGCAGGAAGCTTTGCACCTATCTACTATTCTTCAAGTGCTCTTTAGAACTTCTGCAGTACAACTATCCAACCACAGACAAGATTTACCATCATGTCAGACATTTTTCAAAAAGGGCTTGAAGACTCCTATGTCATGGCTGCAATTGAAAAAAAAAAATTAAAAATATTAGACAGTTTCTGAAAGTAGAAAATCAGGATAGACTAAGACATTAAAGACCTCTGAGTAGTGAAAGAGAGCAAAGGAGAACAACAGTGGAGACTTTTCATCAAGTTTTGGAGAGCAATTTGAGGTATTTGAGCTTTTGTCTCAGAAACACCACATGCATTTTTGGTCACACGTTTACAATTTTGTTTGGATGCATGTACTTATTTGCATGTGTAAATAGAGTAATAACCACGCTATCAGTCTTCTATACCCACTGAATTCAATTACTGGGTCCCAGGGGTCTGCTGGAACCTATCCCAGCCCATTGCAAGCGAGAGGCAGGGGTACAACCTGGACAGGTCGCCAGTCCATCACAGGGCCACATACATAGACGAACAACCACGCACACTCATACCTAGGGGCAACTTAGAGTTCTCAATCAACCTTGTATACATGTTTTTGGACTGTGGAAGGCAACCGGAAAAAAACCCTCACCCAAGCATGGGGAGAACATGCAAACTCCATACAGAAAGACTCCTGCCAGGAGTCAAAACTAGGAACCTTCTTGCTGTGAGGCAACAGTGCTAACCACTAAGCCACCATACTGCCATAACCACTCCAAATAAGGTTTAAGATAACATTGCATACTTGAAATCATTTTGTTTTTTGTGGTTGGAAAGGCTTCATAATGTTAAACTAAGTTTGATTCTTTAAACTAGACATGAGATATGTTATATATATATATA
>JAOWBL010000019.1:620537-634911 GCA_028564865.1 Zenarchopterus dispar
ATATATGTAATTGAAGATTATCCTAATAATTTACCAAAGTTAAATTTAATAATTTAACTTTGGTATTCTGTAATTATCTTTCTCAGATCCATATTTTCTTCAAATCTGAGAAACTGTTTTTTTTTAATCATTTCGAAAACTTAATGTGTCTAACTTTAATAAAAAACATGTCGCAGTACATCTCTGCATGTTTCACTTTCTTTATAAAGCCAGAGATCAGTTTGCAGTGGGATTACACCAGCCAGTACATGTTGTGTTGGTATTGTGAGCCACAAGAACTGGGTAGTCATGATGACACTTTAACACGAGTACTCAGTACTTATAAAGTAGGCCACACCTGTCTTTGAATGCTGGCTTCTTTTTTATTTAAGTTATGCATCTTTTCCAGGTCAGAATTCACAGTGACTGTGACAATCAGACAATCAGGCTAAAGAGACTGACAGTTTCAAACCAGTTCTAAACTTAAGTAAACTATTTTTATCCGAAAAACGTTTCAATCCATTTTCGCTTGACTAGTGAAAGCCCTCACAGGTTTATACACAATCAGGGTAAAGTCCTCAACGGAACTACTAAAATACACACACAATGAAAAGAACACCAGTTACGCTATCATAGCTGGTAAATATGTTACTTTATTAGGAGCCAACTCCTAATAGTCAAAGGTCAGGGACTAGTTTTCTTTATAATACATCTGATTATTAGAACTTAAACCAAAGACAATTTTCTCAACAATAACAGAAATGCAAATAATAATAATAATAATTAAAAAAATAAAAATAAAAATAATAATAATAATAATAATAATAATAATAATAATAACAGGGCAGCAAGGTGGCTTAGTGGTTAGCACTGTTGCTTCACAGCAAAAAGGTTTCTGATTCTACACCCGGCAGGACTCTTTCTGTGTGGAGTTTGCATGTTTTCCAGTGTCATCCCACAGTCTAAAAACATGTATACAAGGTTGATTGAGAACTCTGAATTACCCATAGGTGTGAATGTGCATGGTTTGTCTATGTATGTAGCCCTGCGATGGACTGGTGACCTGTTCAGGGTGTACCCCTGAAATAGGCTGGGATTGGCTCCAGCAGATGGATTCAGCGGGTGTAGAAAATTGAAGGATGGATAATAATAGTCCAAATGCCGAAACACTTGACTTATCAAATATGATCCAAAAAGCAAGATAAGAACGTTAGCCTTTTGAAGTAATGATTATAAAAAATAATAAAGCATAATTTGCCTATGCTGACCATGACAAAACATAATTGCTTTGTCACAGTCATATGACAAAGCAATTATTGCTGCCAGTATATCTATTAAGGGTCAGAATGATGCAACAGAGGGGTCAAAAAAAAAAAAGTTAAAGCTCAGACAACTTGCCTTTCTTCATGGAACCGTGGCCTGATTATTTCCATACCTGTAGAATCAAGAAATAATATGGATAACATGGAGTTAGTTAAATGGGGCTTAAAAAGCAACATATCATGCCTTGATCTAAAAATAAATAAATAAATAAATTATAAACAGATTAGGACTGGGACTCAGCCTGTAGGGATAAGCTGCAACACAATGGCTGACAGAGTTGTGCACAAAACTTGACCCTCAAGACAATAAAAACAAAGGAAGTGGTCATGGAATTCAGGAACATATAAATGAGTCATCCAGGAGGTCACAAAAGGACCCAGAACAACATTTAAAGCACTGCGGGCCTCTCTTGCCTCAGTTAAAGTCAGTGCTCATGATTCAACAACAACAAAGAGACTGGACAAAAATGGCATCCATGGAAGAGCTCCAAGGTGAAGACCGCTGCTGACCAAATGGAACACAAAAGCCCATCTCACATTTGCCAAAAAACATCTTGAGGAGCCCCAAGACTTTTGGGAATATATTCTGTGGGATGATGTGATAAAAGGGAAACTTTCTTGAAGGTGTGTGTCCTGTTGCAGCTGGAGTAAAACTAACAGCAAAAACAGAATAAATCTCTAAGTGGGCAAATACTTTTTCACAGCACCATAAGCTTCTTTAAGAAGTAGAACCTGGTCTGTTCCTTCCTATAGACAGCCTCAGTGATGTATCCCATATGTAGTTTGTTGTCTAGGTAAAAAGCCAAGTATTCAGAACTGATATGGACGAAATTATTGTCATAATTATGTCCTGACACATACAGTCTTAGAACTGAAAGGAAATGCAACTTCTTTTTCACATAATTGTATATAATGTATAAATATAACCTATGCCGTCCATCCACCCATTCTCTATCTATCTCCACTTTATCACATTCAAGGTTACAGGAGAGCTGGATCATGTCTCAGCTGTCACTGGGTGAGAGATGGCTATACCCTGAACAGCTAATTTGTCTATCACAGGAAAAAAAAAATGTTTTTAATATTTTTTTTTACAAGACATACGAATAATATTTAGACAAATTATCATATGTTTTTCCAGTAAAATTTTAACTACAATTTAAGCAGCTACTGACAGCGAGATACACGTAATTATTCAAAAGCAACTTCCATTTCTTATTGAGATATAAAAAAAAAAGAAATGGCAAACATGATATTTCAAATAAATTACCTTGAAATTTCACTTAAGTAGCATACTTAGATATGCCTAACACTTTCCTCTCAAAAAGAAGTGATGTAATTAAAAAAAGATTTGGGAATTATATTAACCATTTATTTACCTTAAAAAATACCCAAGGGTTAAATACTGAAATTAGGAGAAGTTGCTGTTAAAGTTCTGAAGTTTAGTTTATGAAAACCTAAATGAAACACACACATGTACAGCCACAGTGGAGCCCAGAATTGATCAAGCTAACGTGGGAGAGAGTTAAGGGTGGTTGTCTCAGGTCTGCCACCTACTGGCAGGGTGTTATGAAGCTTCAGCGGTTCTTTTTCTACTTGGAATTCCTTTGAAATATCATATCATTTTACCTACTTACACTTGACCTAAACTGTTGTGAGACATTTTTGTCATCTTTTATTATAATTATTATTATTGACTATGGGAAAGCACATGGTAGCCTACAATTCTCATTTTCTGCCAGTACCAACATGTGAGATTTTAACAATACAATGAATGATCGAATTAGATTCGAATAAAAGATTCCTAGGAGTCAGTGGACACACTGGGTGTAGTAACTATCGGGCTATTTGCTCTGCTCCACCTCGAGGATTACATAAATTTACTATAAATGTTGATATTTGCTCTTAGTCACGTATGCTCAATGTTAAAGACGTGAAAATCAAACACTTTGCGATCAGCAACGTTAAATGCATTTGTATCCGTTTGTTTTGTTTTGACCTGTTGGCTCTCCAGTCACCTGACACGGGCCCATTGTTTATGCACATAAAGCAACTGAAGTGTCATTTAGATCAGAGTCAAGTTGTCTTTTACTTTTATATAGTGACATGAAAAAAATCCAAACGCAGCACCACTCTCCTCTTGAAAACCTGTGTTGTTATTAAACGCAACGATTCAGTGATTACGGGGAAAGGTGGGCAGCCAATCAAGTTTAATCGTGGGCTGGTTTCAGGCTTGCACGAGGACGCTTCTCTGATTGACATGCTTGTAGTGTGGCCTATTTGGAAACTCTGACCAATCACAGTTGCTAAAGGGAGGAGTCTATATCATTTTCCTCCTTTTTTTGCAAGACACCGTAATCGACCAATGAAAAGCGACTAAAGGCGGCAACAAAAACGGATGACGTCCAATCACTGTTCGCGGGCGTGGTTTGCGCTGACAAGACCCGCCCATTGGCCGGTTTGCGGACTTCCCACAGACAGTTGTATGTTTCATAAAAATGCACTCTGATGCGGCAAGTGAGTAGTAAAATTCCGTATGCTATTTCTGCTTCAGTTTCGACCATTCTCGGCAATTGTGCCGTATGTCAGAGAGATGCGAACCGACAGACGCGTCGTGTTTCTGCATCCGCTTTTGTCCCATGGCTCTGTGGGGTTTAATGAGAACACATGAATCCCCTGTTATGTGGTGGCTTCTTTGTATTTGCCAGTGCTTTCTTGGGCGACAACAAAGGAAGGATAGCTGGTGAAATTTCAGTTGTTTTGACTACGCAGGGTGTTATTTAAGACACGGTATGTTATCTTAAGTTATTTTTCTCCACGTTGTGTTAGCAGTAATCGGTTAAATGCTGCCGATGCTACTTAAAATTACAAGGTTTTCGATGGCAATTGGTCAGTTGTGGTGTTTATATTTATCATTATTAGCAGTTTAGCGAGTGTTTCAGCTTACACTTGAGGTCAACGTTATGTCAGAGTTAATCAGTCTATTTTCTGATCAACTGCGGACTGTAACAGAGAATGAAAATTGTGACGCAGTTGTGTAAAACATCTTTCTCTGCCTGCAGCAACAATGCTGTAGGGTTTTATGTCACCTAAATAAGCTACCGAATAACCTATGTGCAATCCTTTGGTGCCGGAAGCCATACAGCATTACATTTGTTAATCAATGTAAAATGTAGTCAATCAGTTAAGCTAAAATGTAGGGGGTAGAAGGGTCTCAAAGAAATAGTTGTTTGTAAGGACTGGGAAATGTAGTCCAGTATCCTTGGAAGAGCGGAGCCTCTGAAGGCCTCTTTACATGAGAAGGACTACAATACCCATGCCCCCGAAACGTCTGGATACTTTGTAAACTCTGTGCAAGTTGCGCATCTGCACTGCTATTTTAGGTATGCAGCTAGTGCTATCTGCTCGTTAGTGTATTGTGCAGTTTGTCTGGACTTGGCCTCTAGAAAAAGGAAAATCATTAAAGCATCAATATTTGATGACCGCTGTAAGGTACAATGCACAGATGACATTTAGTGACAAGGTGGCTCGGCTGATCGAACATTTTAGAGTTTCCATGTCTGTCCAGGAGTGCTGGGGATCACTCTCAGACGTGTGAGACGTGTTCTGTTGTTTTCCAAACGCCTGATACGTGCAATGTGTAGTTTTGATGTTTTTGTAAAGAAAAAAAAAACATCTTCATGCGTTTCTTTGGTGTCATGATGATGTCACTTTCTCCTGCATTTGGTTGATTAGGAGCTTAAGATTGGAAATCATGGTTTACTTTGTATGACTTCTGTTATTTATTTATTTTTTTTAAATGAAAACAGATTTTCAGCTGAATTCTCACTTGACTACACTGGCTGGTATCCATAAGATTCACCATACCTTGCACAGGCTGGTAAATATAAATATAGATTATTGTCATATGAATTTTATCTTAATTTGCATGTGCAGAGAACATTTATGTCTTGCTCACAAAAATTTGTTTTGTTAGAACCTGACAGAAGACGTTGGACAGGAAAGCCACCAATCAGGTAAAAGTGGCAGCTGGTCCTTTTTTAACAGGACATCATTGCTGCTGTTATTAGGGCAGATAATGCATAGCTCTACAGTTGCCCAAGTTGGAATATAGGTAGAATATAGGTATGATCTTTGTATTTCTGATGTACATTCACTACTTTTTTTACTTCCCCTCCCAGCTTGTTGCTCTCGAACCATGCCGCCTAGGAAAAAGAGGAGACCTTCTGCTGGGGATGACATGTCAGCCAAGAAAAGTCGTCAGGACAGGTGTGAGATCCCTCTGTTAAAGATTCAGCAAATGTAGTTCTTGGTTATTTTCTTGTGGACTTCATTTTTGTTGCTTATGAAAGTAAATCCATCCCTAGGAAACCTATAATAAGAAAAGCCTGCCACAGTCATGTGAACTACTTTTTGCAAGTCTGTACAGAATGTGTGCAGTGTTACTGCTTAACTACAACTGTCTGTACTACTGCAGTGTTTTCAGAAAACATGAAACGTCACAAATCCGAGAAGAGGAGACATTTTCTAGTAAAAGATGCTTGGAGTGGTTTTACGAATATGCAGGTTAGTAGTCATTCTGTATTCTTCATTCCTTAACTTTAACCTAACGATCATTAGGGGTTTTGTTTCGTGCCGTTTTCTAAATTGATGGTGTATTCTCATCTAAACTAGGTTGTGATGATGTTGTGGGTCCAGAAGGCATGGAGAAGTTCTGTGAGGACATCGGAGTGGAGCCAGAGAATGTAAGCCTTTTTATTCCCCCGCTTAATAATTAGATAATTTGGTTCTCTTTGTATTGTCTCAGTTTGCTTACTTCTCGGCATTTGTCCATGTGTCTGGCAGCCGCACCACGATTGTAACGCCAAAAGATCTACTTTTTATTTTCATTAAGAAAAATCTATTGAATCAGTTTTCAGTCCTCGTACCATTTCAAAACCACTGTTTTTTACACAATTGCTAAAAAAGTCTGTTACGAACTTCATCTTCTTTATTTCTGCATAAATTTGACCTTGAAACATCGCTAGATTTTTCTCAAAGCCCATAAAACCACATTTAAAAATAAAAAAAGAAGGTAAAAGGATTATCAGGCTGCCTCAACATGCCACCCAACTCGTGGTACAGACTGTGGTTATCTCTCGCTGCGGTGACTGCAGTGCTTCTCTAGCAGGTCTGCTGGCATACATGATGAAACCCCTACAGATGATGCAGAGCAGGACGGCTGGTCTAATATAGCATTAACCAAAAATAAAAGTCATGTCACTCTATTGCACACTAAGCTCTACTTCTTACCAATGAACTCTTGAATCAAATTTATAACCCTAAAATTTTGAATCACGCTACTTCTCAGCTACTGAGCTCCTCTCATGAACGTTGTCTGCCACTACCATCCTAAGTGGAAACTTTTCTCATTTAAGGATGTTGTGAACTACCAAATAGTTGGAGTAGGGACCCACCGAGGTTGAAGATGCTTCTCCTCAAATGACGTTTCTTTTCTAACATGCCTAAGTCACGCGTGAAAAAATGTGAAAATGTATCTTTTTCACATGCAGCTTTTGTGTTATTAATAGATAATGTAGTTATTGATCACTGTACTAAAGGTTTAGTGTTCCTCATTGAAAACAAACAAACAAAAAAAAGCAAATGGATGATACTTATGATGTTCAGTCATCTATTTACAGAGAAAAATAATATTGTAAATCAGTTAGTGGGAAATAAAATTGCCAGCAATGTTCTTTTTGGAAGTGGCAGATTGTCATCAGTAAACAGCCGTGGAGTCCATTGTTGTTCAGTGTCCACTGATAGTGGATGAATTAACATGAACATACATAAGAAAAGAATTTAGTTGCTCAGAAGTACCCTGGACTTCTTTCTGACCTCGCAGAATGTTGTGTGCCTTTGAAATCCTTGTTGGGTGACCTCTCTTGGGGGGTTGAACACCCACCCATCTATTTTCTATACCTGCTGAATCAAATTACTGGGTAGGGGGGTTCTGCTGGAGCCAATCCCAGGCCATTGCAGGCGAGAGGCAGGGGTACACCCTGGACAGGTTGCCAGTCCATCGCAGGGCCACATATACAGACAAACAACCACGCACACTCACACCTATGGGCAATTTAGAGTTCTCAATCAACCAAATATACATGTTTCTAGACTGTGGGAGGAAACCGGAGTACCCAAAGAAAACCCACGCAAGCACAGGGAGAACTTGCAAACTCCACACAGAAAGACTCCTGGTGGGAGGGGTCAAACAGTGTTTGTGAATTTTTGGTGTTTTCTCTTTCTACTTCTATTACTGTTATGACAGTGATTGGGTCATAATTATACTAAAACATAGAGCACTGCAGACTTTTAAACACCATATCTTATAGATCAGATGATAACGTGGTTGGACATTTCTCCAGCTCTCATCTTATGTTTCTGTCCAGGTGGTGATGCTGGTTCTTGCTTGGAAGCTGGATGCCCAGAGTATGGGATATTTCACTCTTCAGGAGTGGCTGAGAGGCATGGGCGCACTTCAGTACGTCAGCCCCCTTCTTCTTTTCACTCTTAAGTCTGTTTTCAAGAGCATTTTGTTACATTTATTTACATTCTTGTTTATTATCTGCCGCTATGATCCTCAGCCGAATGAACTGTGGCGAAGCATGGACTGCATCTGAGTTTGTTTTTCTTTCGTTTCCAGGTGTGATTCCACAGAGAGGCTGAGGAACTCGCTTGACTACCTGAGGTCCGTCTTGAACGACAGTACCAGCTTTAAGCTCATTTATAGATATGCCTTTGATTTTGCTCGGGTAAGTGTTGCAAAGCCTTTTTTTAGAAGCAGCCTGGCAAACACAACATTCCATTTTAATTCATTTCAGCTAAACAGAAAATGTCCCTGAGGGGGAAAAGAACAGTTACACAACCTTTAAGGTCTTTTTGTTACTAAACTTGATGTTTCAAGTTTGTTGAAATCACTTTCTAGTTTGCTTGGAAGGGGAAAGCATGAATGGAGGGCTTTTTGGTTTGCTATAGTCAGTGAGCTATGTTTCAAAGATACAATTCACTTCAATTGAAAGAAATAAATATAGTAGAAATGATGACGCAGGAGCCATCAGTGAAAGCAGAGATGTAGAATCTGCGGGTCTTAAGCACCGGGCTGGTGTTACTTGAATTCATGTAATAAATCTGTTTCGTTCAAACTAACATTTTGCACTTCTTTCATGAATTTTGGGGTGTTTGTGATTGCAACAGGAAAAAGATCAGAGGAGTTTGGACTTGAACACAGCCAAGTGTATGCTGGGGCTTCTTCTGGGAAAGACATGGCCTCTGTTTCCTGTATTTAATCAGTTTTTAGAGGTAAGCATGTGGCAACATTTTAGCAAACCACAGATGTCTCATTCAGTGGCTGTATGCAGGCCATGCACCGGTAATCTTTGGCTCTCGTGTTGCTCCTCAGCAATCCAAGTACAAAGTCATCAACAAAGACCAATGGTGCAATGTCTTAGAGTTCAGCAGGACAATCAACCTGGACCTCAGTAACTATGACGAGGATGGAGCCTGTGAGTGGAGATTTAATTACACAGAAATTACAGCTTAAATAGAGTGTTAAACCAATAAGTGTCTTTCTCATCCTTTTGTCAGGGCCAGTTTTGTTGGACGAGTTTGTGGAATGGTACAAGGAAAGACAGATGTCATAGCTGGAGATGGAGATGGGAGAACAGCTACAACTGTGACCATGATGACTCTTGAGTATCAAAAACAATATGTAAACAACACAAAATCAGTAAAGCAATGATGGTGGGTGCGTTCTGGTAAAAGAGGGGCTTGGGCTGTGGGTGGGTGAAGCTGGGGGGGAGGGGGAGTTGCCTGGGTTTGCAGCATGGATGTACATTGCCCAGACTGTGTGGACATAGGGCTGTTGTTGTGGAGTTACGCTCCCGCCAAAGTTGCATAGTGGGTAGGTCTGCAGCCATCCCTAGTGGCGTCGCTCTCTGTCACTGTGACATGTCATGTTGCCGTTTGTGTTATGATGGAAGCAAAATGGTATTGTATGGGAGAACCACTTCCTCACCTGTTGTTTTCAGCACAGAGAAACCAAGAGAAGTGACCATTCATGCATTGTGTTTGAGTCTTAAACAGGTTCACTTGGACCTAGGCACACTTAAGTATTAAATGCCTGCGCAATGAAGTTGGACTTGAGCTTCTCCGGACAGATAGCACTAACTAGTTTGTCTTTTATTTTGAGTTTGGTAGTATTTCAAGAAGCACACTGTGTCCAAGTGCTGATTGCAGGTATCTGATGCCTGTAGCTGTTTGCTATCAATATGTGCCAGTTATTTCTTTTTATCCATTTTTCTTTGTTCCCACCTTGTTTTGGTAACCATTTGCTGGCCCCATGCAAAAGCTTCAGACCTCATAACACCAAACAAGTCAGCATCGCTGCTTACTAACTCTTATTACAGTACAGCGGTGAGCCACTAGTGCTCTGATCAGCATTTATTGGTCTCAGGACCAATTTATGTATCTACGTTGTGTAGATAAGAGTATTATTGTGCCTCAAAAACATGGAAGTCACTTTGTGTGTCCCACACATACCAACAAATCAAAATGTATATACACATGCAAGAATACATACAACAGATGCACACACATGAGTGGTCAGGGATTATTTCAAGATGAATTCAGACTGTTTGTTCACTTATAATAAAGCAGATAGAGCTAGATGGTGTCCATTTTTTTGTCTTGGTATGTGGAATCTGTTTGTCTTCCTCGGTCCACTGATAGTTTCAGGTCTCCTCTTACCAGTAGCATCTTTCCCAACACTGACACTGTTAATATTACTGCAGTGGAACACCAGAGACCTTCTGAAAACAACATCCTTTAGGTTAGTAAAGTAGGTTTACTGAAAGCATTTCTTTGTACCACCCAAAATCAAAGAAAAAGTGGACACTGACAGTTTGGAGCTGTGTGTTGATGCTATGCTGTTCTCTTCGCCTAGTGTAATGTTCTTGTAACACATGTATAAATTTTTGTCTTTGGCTGTGATGTGATGCTGAACTGTCAGAAGATTTACTATTTGCATGCATGCTCCAACTGAGCATTTTGTGAATGGATGAGATTTTCTTGGGAAAAAAAAAAATTTTTTTTTTTTTTTTTTTTCAAACATGCTTTGTTTTGTACAGGAATTTGTGCACGTGTTTTGTGCTTAATTTGACACATACAATCATGTTGTTTTTATTTTTTCTGATGAAAAAACATGATTGCTTGTACTTAGACCTGGAACACACCTGTAACCTCATGATGGAACAGGAGTTCCCTCCTGCATTTATCCCGTCTCGTGCATCTTTACACGTAGAGTAAAACCCTCGCGAGCTGGAGCCAGTATGTGGAGGAATTATTTTATTAATTTAAAGTGCATACAAACTCTGTTTTGCAACTCTTGCAGTCATAATTACTGTGACAATAAACAGATGATACACATTAATAACGGTTGGGAAGCTTATCCACATGAGCCTTCATTAAAGTCCACTCTAGCTGAAAAGCCCATGACAACTTCTGTCATTGTGATGCAACATAGTTGCATAAACTACAAAATTTCAGTATTTATTTGATTGCTTACCAAAAGCTGTCTTGAGATCAATGATTTAGTATTCATGCATGAAAATGCAGGAGGATGAACAGCCTTGTCCCAACTGTATATACATATGTAAATTATCTAAATGTCTTTGTCTGTTTTCACTATAACCTATGTCTATATACATAAATAAAATGGTTTATTAACTTAGTGAGTAGTGTGTCCTTTACAGAAAATGTTGCATTTTATGATCGCTGTTTACATTTTTACAAATGGTCAGTCTGTATTATCACATTAGGACTTTATATTGTTCCAATAAAGTCTCTTAACAAGAGCATGCATTTCTTGTTACCATGAAGTATTTTCATTATAAACCAGATTGGAAGGTAAATTAAAAAAAAAAAAAAAAGATTTACAGAAATTAAATCACAAATATAAACAATAACTTCTATACAAGTTCCCTACAACCATTAGTTTACATTTGATTTCAAACTTACTTAAAAAATAAGAACTTGTCATATTAACGTCGGACAGGACAATTCACTCATGACACTCATTTGCTTGTTTTGTGTCGGTGAGTGTGATTAAGGAGCCAAAACAGGCAGCTGTTTTTTCAGATTTAAGCAAACATGAGTCATGTCCTGGGATGTCTCCATTACTGGCCGGACTGGTTCCTGTCTCACCCTTGCTTTTTAAAAATCAGAGGGGATCACTAATGATATGGTGGTGGGGCTGTTGGAACAGGAGGTGTAACCTCTTGTGGTGGCTCCGGACGTCTAATGTCGTGCTTCCTGTATTGAGGAATTCCGTACAATAAATCTAAAATTCTTTTCTCATTTGCTGAACCAGAGGCAAGATGTGGCTTTGGCAACGGCTGTTCAGAGAGGAGTTTGGTGTCTGCTTTATGAGTGCTATAAGCTACATGAGTGGTATCTTGTGGACCATGGTCATCAAATAGAGAAGATGCATCTTTATCCAAGTCAGAGTCCCACTTTCTCATCTCCAGTGACTTGGCCTTTAGAGCACTGAGGCCTCTCCTTTCCCTCCTGTCCTCAGAAACAATCGTAGATGTCTCAAATGTTCTGTCAGGTGAGCTTCCAAGCTTGTAGTAACTATCACTGGTTGAAGGAGAAACACTCTTGGGAGTAAGGGATGAGTATCGATGCAGTAATGTCACTGATTTCTCACGGTCTTGCATTATTTCCACACCTATACTCCTGGAGGAGTCGAGCTGGGCAGCTCCTGGCTCTGCAGATGGAGCCTGCTGCTGAGATGTGAACACATTCACACTTGCTTCTCTGGAGATTGGAAGATCCGGCTGACGACGACCAACACCAGTCCACTTTATCTCATGAGGCTGCTTGATCCTCCTCCTCACTATATCATCAAAACCAATACTTGGAAGAGATGTGTCTCTGTCTCCTACACCTTCTTGTTGTGTTCTGTCCACAGTTTGACTCCTGCCACTTGAAGTGAAAGAGTAAGTAGGTATCGATGAAGTTTTGATAATGGAACGCTTATAAAGGATTGGAGAGTCATTTGCCACTTCAAAAATATTTGTTAGAGTACTTTGTTTTGCTTTGTATCCTATAACACTATTTTCATTCTCGCTGTCAGAAGATGAGGAACTGCTTGGCTCTGGTGATGGTGCCTTAATATTCAGACGCCGTTTAATGCGTGGAACTCCAAGACTCAGGTCAAGAACATAATGACCTATTGTCTCATCCTCGCTGATGGTGCGAGAGGAGGAATACAGAAGTTGCTGTGATTGTTTTGAGGGGACCTTTTCACTAAAATCCAGATTCCTCATCATTTGTGGAACACCAAAATCAACCGACATGATCTCTGATTTGTTTTCAGTTGTAAGGAGGCTGTAGTTTTCTGCTTCTCTTTGTGTAAACTCTGCTGAGGTGTTGGACTTATCCTCTGGATTCTTGATGGTGGAAAAAACATTTCCTGGTTTGTTTTCCAGGACTGGAGGAGAGTCTGTATGGATTATTTCTTGCATCCCAACAACCTTTCTCTTTAGCCTTATTCTTCTCCCAGGTGTACTTTCAGAGCTGTAATAATGCGAAGTGTCTGTCGAAGTTGGTTGTGACCCGTTGGATGGTTCATTAGTATGTGATGTGATTTCCAGGCGCTTTCGGAAGCGGGAGATGCCTAGATTCATTGTGGCCCACCGCGACTGAAGCTCTGGATTTATCTCTGTTGTGTAGATGGCATCATCTGTTGGTATGTTCACCAAATCATCTGAAATAATTTCATATTTTTCTAATTTGATATTCTGGTCTTTCTTTGGATTGTGAGAAATGTTTATCATTGGAGCTCTTGGAGACCTTATGAACTTCTTTTCTGAAGTAGGTGATACTCCTATGTCTAGTTTTTCTTTGTGGTCTCTATTCTCATTGTCACTTTCACTTCTGGAAGAGTGTGATTCTGACTGATGAGAACCCAAAGGAAGTCTGCTGAGACCCATGTCTTGTTGCTGTGTTGGACCTTTGATATCTAGGCGTTTTTTAAGGTGGGGTATCTCCCCTCTATGGATTCCCTTCATTGTCTCAGTGATGTCTGTTGTCCCACTATCACTCTCATCACTGCTGGAGGATGACTTGGAATGTGAACGTGCCTTGATGTCCAAACGCCTTTTGATGTATATGTTTCTGCTGAAGCCCAGTTCGGGCCTTGGATTTGGATCTGGTTCAAATGTGAGATAGTGATTGCCATAGTCTTTAAAACTCTCCCCTTGCTCAACTGAACTGCTTGAGGAATATCTGTGAGTAGGACTGTAAACTTTTTCATACTTTTCTTCCAGTCCATACTTTTCATTACTAACACTTAGTATTGAATCCCAAGGTGATGTTGATGTTTTGATGTCCAACCGTCTCTTTATTTTAACAATATTTCCAAGATTAACAGCAGGCCACTGGTTTTCTGTCTCAAGAAATTTTGTTTGTGATACTTTGATTGGAAGTCTTGATGTGGATAACTCCTGTTTCTCAGTTTGTTTTTTGTAAGTTCCTAGTTCGTCCTCACTGTCACTACTTGAAGATGAATCAGAACGTCGTGAGGGTGCTTTGATATCTAGACGCCTCTTGATTCGTATGGTTTGCCAAAGATCAACAGTGGGCCACTGATTTTCTGGATCACGACTTACTGCTTTAGATACTTCAACTGGAACTCGTGGCACATATAGCTCTTTCTGTTCGTGTTTCTTCACGTAGCTTCTTGTTTCGTCCTCACTGTCACTACTTGAAGATGAATCAGAAATTGGTAAGGCTGCCTTGATATCTAGACGTCTCTTGATGTGAGGAATGTGCTGAAGATTGACAACAGGCCATTTTCCATCTGGATCATATCTGTCTCTGTTGGTTTCTTGAAAAGGGAACCGTCCAATATTCAACTGTCCTGGTTGTTGACCACCTCCAAGGCTTGTCATTTCATCCTCACTGTCACTACTTGAAGATGAATCAGAACGTCGTGAGGGTGCTTTGATATCTAGACGCCTCTTGATTCGTAT
>JAOWBL010000019.1:644325-673111 GCA_028564865.1 Zenarchopterus dispar
TTAATCCTTGATATGATCTTTGGGTGATACTAGGCTGACTTCACTACTGTCTTAATGTGGCTGTTAAAATTCAGGTCCAAGTCCAGAACTGCTCCCAGATTCCTGGCTTGGTTCTTGGCTTTTAGCTTCACTGCTTGAATGCGAGTGCTGACTTTTAATCTTTCTTCCTTGGCTCAAAACACTATTATTTCTGTTTTGTTTTCATTTAACTGACAAAATTTCTGGCACATCCATTCTTTAACTTGTTCAGTGCATTTGATCAGTGTTTGAAGTGGGCTATAGTCTCCTGATGAGGTGGTTATATAGATTTCTGTGTCATCTGCATTGTTATGGTAACACATTTTGTTTTTCATAATTTGAACGAATGGGAGCGTATAGATGTTTAATAAGATAGGTCCCAGAATTGAACCTTGGGGAAGTCCACATGCTATTTTTGTTAGCTCTGATTTGTAGTTTGGTAGCACAAAGTGCCTTAGGACTTTATGCTGCATTTTATTGTATGAAAAGTGCTGTATAAATAGTTTGATTTTGATTTGACGAAGATCCCCCTCTCTCTCGCCTGCAATGGACTGGGATTGGCTCCAGCAGACCCCATGACCCAGTAGATGGATTCAGTGGGTATAGAAAACGAATGGATGGATGGATGGAAGATGGTCTGGTTAACCATGTGGAATGCAGCACTAAGATCCAGTAATACCAAGACTGAAATGTTGGAACTACCCGTAATGGAACAGATGTCGTTAAGGATCTTTACTAGAGCTGTCTCAGTCCTATGATGTGGCTGGAAATCTGACTGGAAGACATTAAAACAGTCATTCAGTGTCCAAAGGTATACAGCTGTTAAAAAACAGCCTTTTCTGTGATTTTAGTAAGAAAAGGGGTGGTTTGATACAAGTCTATAACTCTTCATGAGGGACCTGTCTAGACTGTTATTTATTTTAAAAGGTGGCTTAATGACGGCTGTAGGCACTGGGGAATAATATCTGAAAGCAGAGATGTATTTACAATCTCTAGAAGATCTAAGGTCATCCGCTAACCTAGAAGACTAGGCTAGATGATGACCTTAGATCTTCTAGAGATTGTAGCATCCCCTTGCTCTGGAACATCATGACGGTTTGGCTAATTTAAATCTGGGTGGGTGACTTTATTTTGGTACAGATAGTGTACTTTTATGGCAAAAATTAATCGAAAAAGCAGGAAATTCAGAAATTGTATAACCCAGTGCAGCACAGTTGTAAGGTTGAGTCTCAACGCAAATTGATTGTATGAAAACGGCAAAGAAGACTGCAGCGCTACACCCCAGTTACAAGTTTTTTTCTTCAGTGAAATAAGAACTATCCAGACTTATCCTAGCTGACAATTATGTCAGTAGTTTTGAAAACATCACCACATATTAAATGTAATCTGTCCTCATCTTTACCCTCTTTTCATTTCTGCTCTGTTCGATCATGTTGCAGATCAGGAGCTGAGGAATGTGATCGACAAGTTGGCCCAGTTTGTCGCTCGAAATGGACCAGAGTTTGAAAAGATGACAATGGAGAAACAGAAGGACAACCCGAAGTTCTCCTTCCTCTTTGGTGGAGAGTTCTTCAGTTACTACAAGTGCAAGCTTGCAATGGAGCAACAACAGCGTATGTAGTTAAAGGGCCGCGACGCCTTAAAAACAGAACTCGACACACAGACACATTTACACAGATTTAATTCAGCTTTTTTCAGACATGTAGTGTTTGGTAGCACTGAGCATGACAGCAGGTTGATGCTGGATTATATTGAGTATTAGGAACCTGGTGATAATGTCGACTCAGGTTGGTGGTTGTATCAAGAGCTTGCAGGTTTGCATGGAGTTCTTCTGTCAGCCTTGTAATACCACTGAAATGCATTAAAGTTTGCTTTTCTCCACTTAGATCCCTCTACCCACGAAGGGGCAGAGTATAAATCTGAAGGTATTTATTTGTAAAAGATTTGCCAGATGAATTCAAAATTCCAGTTAGACAGTGACATTTTGTTTTTGCACATTTTGCTGAACATAACTTCATGTGTGCTTGGAAGCTTCCTGGTTTGTTTTCAGTTGCATTTGTCATGTTCATATGGTTTTCTCCTTAAGTTTTTACTGTGCTGTTGTTTTTGAAGCTTGACCTCACACATCCAGGTGAAATATAGATGATTAATAAAAAAGAAAGAAAGAATTCGAGATTTTTTTTTTCAGTTTTATGGTGAAACCTAACTGCTCTTTTTCAGTCAAACAGAACTACTGACCTACTATTAAAGTTCAGTCAAGTTAAAAAAAAAAAAAACAGTAAAGTCTTAGTAATCAAGAAATCAATTATCACATGGACCTTTGAGAGCTGTGGAGAGCAGGTGGGTCTGCAGTATAATGAGCACAGAGATAGAGTTAAACCTGAGCTTCTCCACCTTTTATTCCTTCATCAGATCCAGATGTGCAAAGCTTCTGCTCTGAACTGAGACAAGTGAGCTTCATCTGGTTTTTAAATCTGACACCAACATGAAAATGGCAAAATGTACAGTTCCTTATATGGCCACTAGGGCCGGGTGAAAAAAGGAAGTCAATCTGGGTTGACCTTCATGTTTACAACAGAAACGCACCCTGGTATAAATAAAAGTTCCTTATTAAATGCCATTACTTTAACTACCTAGCACCTTTGCTGAATTTGACTTCTACACTGGTTTATAAAGCTTCAAGCCAGTATAATCATAATGGGATTATTTGAATTTTATGGCTTGTTGTGTCAGTAATTGACCTATTGGTAAGATCCGCCCCCCCGAGTTGCTGATGCCTACTTGAACAATTGTTGTTTATGATTTTACAATGGAAACAGTCTTTTTGAAAACCTGGTCTCTAGATGTTTTAGACATATTTTGGACATTAGAGGTGAGGCTTTACAGAAGCTTCGTCTTACCGTCGTCATGGTTATAGATGTCAACATCTGAGATCAACACTGTTCATGTACGGAAGAGGAAGATTAAATTAAATTACTTTTAATTGCTTTAATTAATTAAGGCATAACTTTAGATGTACTATTAGTTATCTAACACTAGTTATAAAGTTATAACTTTGTGTCTGGTGCTCAGTAGTACCATAACCAGAGGTAAGCTCATGACACTGGTGAAGATGAATGGAAGCTAACTTTTGTTTTTAAAATTTTTGCAAATACCCTATAAAACGACGAGATGAGAACTCAGAATTACCCAGTGGGTTTTCTTTGGAGCTGAAAGCTATAGATGTCTGTGTTCCGGTCCTCGTAGAACTGATGCTATTTGCTCATCTGCTTATGAGGTTTACTGACAGGTCAGTTTATGGTCAGTTATTAACAGATTGCTGTGACCAGATCTGAGTCTTTGGTGTGAAGGTGGCTGGGCCAGAGCACTCTGCAATGGGTCAAAGACAGCAAGCTGACAACATCTTACTGGATTTAAAAAAAAAAATCTAGTCGTCCTGATAGCTCTGAGAAATGGATCAGTTAACTTGTAAGATGACTTCAGATATAACTTCTACCCTCGCTTTTTTATGGTGGTCTTGTAAACGTGGTCTTTCATCTTACTTTTTTACAGAATGAGTTTTTCTGTGGATTATGATTCTTTCTCCTGGTTTCAGAAGGATCTTAACAAGAGGTGTTGTTAATGTCATAACTCATGATCTATGTTATCTAAGGGTGAAATGATTAGTCGAAGTTGTTGACAAAATCGGTAATTTAAATAGTTCCCAAAGCATTTGTCAACTATTGTGCGCAAAAAATCAACAGAGTGAGGCATCGTTTTCCTTCCTCTCTCTACTGAGAATTGCATTTGCGCAATAGGGTTCGGCTGCTATTGTCGCCACACTTTTTTTTTTAACACAGTGAAGCACCTCCTTCCTCCCTTTCTATCTGCTGATAGTTGCACATGGGCAATAATAGTACGGCGCCAGGTAAACAATATGGCGGCGACTGATGCAACACTCTAGTGTTGCATCAGATAAGCCCAACACCACGAAAACATCAAATGTTCATTAAGAAATGTATTTTTGTCAATTTTTCTTGTCTTTTATTTTTAATTAGCACATCATTTAAACAATGTCATGCAAAATATAAAAGCTGAGAGCTAAATAAGACCCATTTAATAGTTATGAGAGTCATAATCCAATTATTTGACTAATTGTTTTGATGGTCGATGACTAATCGACTGTCAGAATAGTCATTAGTTGCAGCCCTAATATTATCCTTGGAGATGGGGTGAATTTAAGCAACTTTAAAAATAAACTCTTGGAAAATGGTGGCTTTGCGTCATATCCAGCATTCTTGTGGTTGGGAACGTTAACAGGGTTGTTTTGGAAAAAACAGAGTTGGCACACAGAGAAAAATTCAAGAGCAGAAGTCTGAGGACAAAGAATAAGAGCTGACACTAGAGGGCAGGACACCTGGACAAGCAGCAGTGAATCTGAGCAGGAACACATCAGTGTAAAAAAATCAGAAACTCTGCAATTATGAGGAGCAGAACAGACCTGAAGAGCAGCAGAGACTTTGAAGGAGCGCATCACTACATCTAAGCTTCAAAAAACAGAATCCTGCTCTCAATTAAAAACAGACTCCTGATTTAAGGCGACGCTGGAGTTGGGGTAGCGTGATCTTAAATCAGCATCAGTATTTACTGAACATTTTAACATTTTATATGATTTAAAGAGTGATTATTTCAGTTTTGCTGTAATTTGCACCCATAATTAGGCAAGGGTAATGTTAAGATCTTATCCATCCAGAAACTGATACTGCTTATTGGTGATCTTCTTGATAATTTTGAACAAAAGGTAAAGGTATGACATGCAAAAAACCCCCAGCTATTTTGTTGCTGTTCTCAGAAGCCAAAGATGTAAGAAAACAAAGAAGAATAAACTTTCTCTGATGATCATTAGTGAATAAATGAGAACAATATGTCATAGTTGTTATCAGAATGTAAGTGACAATTCTCATCTCTCCCTCTCTCTAGTCTTCTTTGGCTACAATACCCTAACATTTACTTTTTGTTCAAGAAAAGCAACACACTTAAACCTATTCTGTTCTCCTTACAAAGAGTAAAATTAGCAGAGGTGAAGGTCTTCTTGACTTTTACTCAAAAGAGGAAAGTAACAGTATCCTCTAAGTCTATTTCTAATCCAAAATGTAGTATAAAACAGGGGATAAGTTAATGTACACTGCTCGGTGTCTCCTACTGAACTTAAACCAATTAAATAGTTTCCACAAGCGAAGGATGGTAAATCTCAGTTTTCTCAACAGCTCTGTAACATCCTAAAGTTTGTTTTCCACATCATCGTCCTCTACTGGGGAAGGGGGATAAGTGAGTACATAGACTGGTGTGAGATGGTTAGTTAGGGTTAGATGGGCTGGTTCTGGGTGGTTAGGGTTTATATTGGCTGATCTTGAAAGATGAAGCTATGGCTACAGTCCGGCGGATGTCTTGCATAAAACTATTTACGCATGCATGATAACAAACACAGACGTACGCCACATGGCGGTCACGCTGTGTTATCATTTCAGTGCGGCCAAAATTAAGCAATACCTGTCAGTTAAACAATGTTAAAACATTGTAAATACCATTAACACTCCAGTTTTTTCTGTAATAATCTGGTACTGGCCCAATTAAGTACTAGTACCAATAACTACCGGTACCCGGTACCTGTCCAAGGTCACTGATTATAGGTTTTTGCTGTGAATATGCTCAACTGTTAAATATGTGTTTTTTCTAGACAAATGAAAGGACACACACATACACACTATTTAAGGTTATTTATTGAATATTTTGAACAAGATACCAAAATAAACACTTGTAATCAAAATGTGAAAAAAAAAAACATATTTCAATTTTAATGTAGAATGAAAGTTGAAGAATAAAATTATCCTTCCATAGTCGGACAGCTCTTCAAAGCAGTGACGGATGGATTGTCATAGTTTTTTGCAGTTTAGGTTTCACTTCTCTTTGCTCAGTGGCATCTTCAGACATTGTATTTTTTTCTTGTTTTTGGTCCAAGCTGCTGGACTTGTTCAGTCATCTCTGTGTTCAGGTTTTCCTCTGGCTCGTGGACTGCACCGGGCAAGGTCATGTGATTATCACCCAGTATGTTTGTAAGACAACAGTCCATGAACAAGCACAACAGGGAATGTGATAACAGATTTAAAGAGGAAAAAGTGAAATATTTGACATGGGCAAGTTTGTGTTGGTTCTGATTTGACCGCATAAATGTGTGTGATCCAAACCTGCAGCTGTAAATGTTGATGATTATGGTAAATTTGGGCTTGAAGAGCGTTGTTTTGGCACACAGTACATTTGTGATCCTTAGTTTCAGTGCTTTCTGACCTACTGCACCATGTTGCTCTCAATTTTGGGAATCCTACTGCTCTCAGTGATTATTGGTGACCCATGTAATTGATTTCTGAAATCTTTGTGTTTCAGAGTTTTACTTACTTGCAGATTGATCTTTATTGGGCCGCCGAGCGTTCAGTCCAACGTAGAGCAGTTTCTCTGTCGTTGCCTCTGGTTATGTTGATTGTTTATGAGAAATCCTCTCAGCAACAGCAGTGGAAGACTTTTGATTTGTTGCATGTCTTAAATTTGGTCTCTGCAACTTTTCGTCTGCTTGCCATTTGTCAGTCATCTTATTTTATTTTTGGGGATCAGTGTTGAAGGAATGCATCCATGTCTGAGGTCCTGGGCTTCAGCCATCTCACAGGTCTAAGATTCCATGAATACCAATGCTCCAGGCTTCAGATGGACCTGTTTCCCTTCTTGTTGTTTTTGTAGATGCATTCAATCCCGGTGCAACAGATGTGGTGGACATCCCTCCTCCACCCATGCCGATGATGGCTCCGCCCCCGATCCCCCCGCCGGCTGGACCCCCCATTGACGAGCTCATCCAGCAGAGCCAGTGGAACCTGCAGCAGCAGGAGCAGCACCTGCACACGCTCAGACAGGTACGGAGGAAACAAATGAGGAGCATCAGTGTAGACGACTGTCAAAGAAGATGCCACAACAGCAGGTGGGCTGATGCTTCCTGACGCTTCTCTCCACGTAGGAACAGGTGACGGCAGCCATTGCTCTGGCTATGGAGCAGCAGACCCAGAAGCTTCTGCTGGAAACCCAGCTAGACATCACAGAGTTTGACAACCTGCTGCAGCCCATCATAGACACCTGCACCAAAGATGCCATCTCTGTGAGTCAAGTGCCCTTCATGGATGATTCTGGAAAGTCAGAAGAAAGCTTCACATCAATCATGTGTCTTCTCTTCCCCTCAGGCTGGTAAAAACTGGATGTTCAACAACGCCAAGACTCCCCAGCACTGTGAATTGATGGCATCACACCTACGCAACCGCATTACTGTCGATGGTGCACATTTTGAACTGCGCCTGCACCTCATCTATTTAACCAACGATGTTCTCCATCACTGGTAAACAAAACAAAAACAATTAAAAGGTTTTCAATCACTTGCACAGAATGATGAGCATCTCTGTTATTTTTTTTTCTTTTTGTCTTGTAAATTAAATAGTTTTGAATTTGGACTAATATTTGAATATTTATTTGTGAATTTCTTGACATTTTTGATTAAACAGTGAATTGTAAAAAACCTGGAAATGAATGTAAACACTATTTTTGTTAGAAAGGAGCTGATTTAAGCATGAAAGGGATGATGATTTTGTGTTTTCCTCCAGCCAGCGAAAGCAGCAGAAGGATTTGTTGGCGGCGCTGCAGAAGGTCGTCGTTCCCATCTACTGCACCAGCTTCCTGGCTGTGGAGGAGGAGAAGCAGCAGAAGATCACCAGGGTGAACACCAGCTTACATGTTCAGCTTCTTGAATTTATTAGATTTTTTTTTTAATAATTAAATTTTTCTGACATGAATCTGAATGACATTGGATCCTTTTTTTTTTAAACTGAGTCAGTTGTAGGGCTTCCTGTTATCATTAAATATACTGGCTAGAAAAAGTACTCAAACCCCTTGTGATCAACAGGTCTTTAATTTTCTATGAAATATTATCGTAGTCACAGTAACAGATAAAAAATAATTTGAACTGATACTCTATCATTATTCCTTATTTTTATTGACCACGCCCATTAAACGCTGCACTAAACATTCAGTTAGTGACCCTTGGAGTTCCAGCTTTGTTGAAGCTCCTTCAGCATCATTGACATCAACCAGATCTTCCAGGATCTCAGGATCAGAGCTGTTCAACAGTCAGGAGTGCTTCCGGACTATTCCACTCCAGTACTCCGTCATCTCAGATCATTTGCAAAATGTCTTCTATGAATGTCTCTCTGGAGCTCATTCCACAGCATCTGTGTGGGGTTCAGGTCTGGACTCTGATTGTACCACCCCAGAAGGTGGATTTTCTTCTTCCTCAATTGTTTTCTTCATGTTCAGCATGCCTTTTCAATGACTTCAGTCAGGTAGACCCATGATCACAGATGTTTCAGTTCCAGTGGTGTCTTCAGTGGTTCCTTGTGGGTTCTTCTTGACCTCACTGATTTGTGTCTTTAGTCATCTTAACTGGAAGTCCACTTTTAGGAAGTGTAGCTACAGAACTAAACCATTTCTAAGTGGTTTAACTGTGGACTGATGGATCATAAAGACTGAGATTACTTTGTATCTCTTCCCAGATCATCTACTACTTGATCTTTTGTCTCCAGAGATTGCCATTTAGTGAGTCTTGATTTACATGAACAGAATCAAGTCGGTGCAGTCTTTTCCCACCTTCTCTGTCATATTTATTGTGTGTGTTCAATAAAGACACAAGAACATGACCTTTTTTATTATATTAACAAAAACTCAGACCTTCTCATGTTGTTGAAGTTCTTCTCTGATTGTTGCATCTCCATCCTGTTTCCCAGCTGTTGCAGCTCTGGGAGAAGAATGGATATTTTGATGAAGAGACCATTCAGCAGCTCCAGAACCCAGCTCTGGGCCTTGGCCAGTACCAGGTCAGTCACAGCGCTCTGACATCCACTGAAGGACAAACATGTTTTATTTTATTTATTTTACAAACCTCCTCAGTCATGTGTTTAGTTGTGTGTTTGCTCTGATATATTAGACAGCTACATTATAAAACTCCAGGTCAGAATAACTTGACATTTCTTTTGTTAATAAAGATCCAGTTTTACTCTTCAGGCCTTCAGCACATTCCAACAAAAGTTTTTACAGGTAAATTAAGTGCTGCTGAAGAGTTGAATGAAATGATGTCCTGGTACAATGCAGCAGCGCAGAAAGGCGGGATCTGTGGGAGCAGATCTGGACCTGTTTTAAGTTTGAATGTTCCTGCACCTGAAGATTCTGAATCATGTCACTGATGATGAGACTGTTGCGGTCTGACATGTCAACTTTGTCTCATATGCCAGGCGTCTCTGATAACGGAGTATGCAGCGGCGGTGCAGCCCATCCAGCTGGCTTTCCAGCAGCAGATCCAGGCTCTGAAGACGCAGCATGAAGAGTTTGTGTCCAGTCTGAAGCAGCAGCCTCAACCGGCTCCTGTGGTGCCGCTGGCAACCTCCTCTGAACCTGAGAAGGCCCCACCCATGACCACACAAGCTGGTGAAAAGATAGCTGCAGCACACACGTGGCATATAGAACCAACAAGCAGTAATCATGCGATTTCTTCTTTCTTTTTTAACATTTGGACACGGTTCTTCACCGGGACAATGCAGTCAGGTCCAGAAGGACTTGGACTATTGAAGAAGTTTTTTTTTTTCTCCCCACAACTACAGTGTATTTGAAATAAAACAATCAAGATTTGACCAAAACATACATTTTAGCTGGAATTGAACTGTTTTCAGAAATCATGTAATTTGCCATTTTAGGTTTTACAGCCATTGTTCTCAAAGTACCTCAATTTTCAGGTGTTCAAACGTAACTGTAAATGTAGCCATTATTTTTACCACTTGGATGAAGAATATTTATAGTTAATGACTGGTGTCTGGAGTCCATAGATATCAGCAAGTTCTGAGTTTCCTCCTGGAGATGTTTGTCCAGACCTTCTCTGCAGCCTCTTTCAGCTTCTGCTGGAACTTTTATCTTCAATTTTGTCTTCAGAAAGTGAAAAGCTGCTCTGCTGGGTTCAGTTCAGGTGACTTGGTCACTGAAGAATATTCAATCTTCAGTAGTTTGTAGTTTGTTGTGAACTCTGTATTTAAATTAATGATGTCTCTTGTTTGTAGATCTTGACTGCGACCGTTTACTTTGTCCAGAAGATTCTTGACTTCTGTTCATGTTTCTTCACCAAAGAAATTATTCTGTGATCATCTATATTAGTTGTCTTCTGTGGTCTGTCAGGACTTCTGACTTTGATGAGCTCACCAGACCTTCATTTATTTTTTACGAATATACTAAACTGTTGATTTCACCACATACATACTCTCTTTTATAGATTGATGTTGGTTTTTCAGTTGGTTTTTCAGTCTCCTGATGACTCCTTCAACTATGCTGAGATCTTCTTAGACCTCATTTTAGTAGCTCCAGTCAAACAGCTGACAAATACCAAATCAGTACCTGATATCATTTCCAGACCTTTGATCTGATTTGTCTTGTCTTAAGGAATTGTGGTCCATTTCGGGACCACAAACTTCCTTCCAGTCAATAATATGTGTGAGGATTTGAAATTACAGGTATTTTCACTTAAATTAGCTGTTATTCCTAAATATTAAATTCCATATTTTTGTGAAACTTCTTTAAAGACAAAAAAAAAGTATATACCTTGATTAAATCTTTAGCTGTTTTTATTTAATTTGGTGTGGTGATGTATAAAATGCAAAAATTGTGTTTAGCAAAAAAAAAAAAGCAAAAAAGCTTAAATAACATAACGATTGGGGTATTTCTGCGTGAGAGAGAGAGAATTGATTGAAATCACTTAATAGAACCCCCAAAAAATGATATCTCATGAATTCAAGTACTTATGTAATTCATTTTATTGATGTTGCATTGATTCAAGTCCAGAACCTCAGTACAACCTCCATAGAAGCTCAGTAGATTCTCCTTATCACCTTAGTAAAAGTTCCATAGAGCCTAAGGAGAAGCTATGCAAAGCCTCAGTAGAATCTCCATACAGCTTTTGTGGAACTTCAGTGGAGCCTTAGTAGAACCTCCAAAGAGCCTCAGCGGAGCCTCAGTAGAAGCTCAGTGAAGCCTTGCTGCTGTATGTTGTCTTCACCAGCACCGTCACCTCATGTTTTTCTTTTCATTCTGACCTGTGCAGGAGACACGAAACCTCCAATGTCTGGTCCTCCTCCAGGGGACTTTGATGGAGCTCCATCCAGACCTCAGGACTCCAGCAACTCCAGTGGACCCTCTGATATCCCACCTAACAAGCCTGCATGGTTTGACCCCCAGCACGTCGGACCCTGGAACCCCAACCAGCCGGTAATAAACCTGTGGAACCAAAATTGGCAACTGAGAAGTGATGCAACTTCAGATCAGAGCAGAATTATCCAGCTGACATCTTGATCTCCACCCACAACTTCACCCCACGCAGCATTCACTGTACTGAGCAAGTGGGCTGCAGCTGTAGTCAGTGCTGAACCCGAATACTCTTTTTTGTGTGTGTGTTTGTTAGAGGGGTGTCAGTTTTCTGTATCCTGTAGGGGTGCTTTAATACCCATACCATGATTTAAAACGGTAGCGATGATGTGACCTTTGTTTGGTTTATATACCCATAGTTAAGTGTATGGTGTTAATGTCTTCCTGCTTTGAAGCTAAAATTGTCCGTAAATAGCCTTTGCAGAAAAAATAAATGTGTAACTTCTGTTCAAGCACCAGGGTTTTATGGAAGAAATAAATGTTCTTGCTCACTGACGGCCATGAACGAAACTTGCAGTGAAGCTTCAGTTTGGTTTAGTTGGTAACAGGACTGCAACTTGCCAGAAACTTCTTGTGTGGGAACAGTTGAATGATGACAAGTTGTAAAATTATTAATATAATATGTTGTAAACTCCTCCTGGACCCTAGAAGGGAAACCTTTTCCATCCTCCGTTGGACTTTAGCTTAAGTAAAGAGCTTGCTCTCATCCAGTGTTTTGGTGTTTCATACCCCACCCTCCCAGGTTGATGGGTTGCCCCCAATCCCACAACAAACATAAAAGCTAAGATTCCAATATTTGTAGTAATTCCCAGAGAGATTCCCAGCTATAGCTAGGATTTCCCAAGAACCTTTCAGCGGTGGAGGACATTCTCTTCTAAGAACATCTTAGGTATGTGTGCTAATGAAAATATCACAGGCACAAAGATTGTGAAGGAAAAAATGTATTTTAGTGATCTTCAACTTTCCACAATAAATCTAGGACATTGCCTGTGAATCCCACAGAAGTGGAGTAAACATTCATGAGAGCAGATCATGTCATCTGTCCTTGCGAGGACACTCCAGAGTCAAACACGTCTGTTTCTGGAAACAGTTCAGTTTTCACCAACATCTCTCTTATTGCTGCTTTTACAGCCTCCGTTTGATCCAAACCAGCCTCCACCTCCCTGCCCTCCGTGGAACAGCCACGAGGGAATGTGGAATGAGCAGAGAGACCCTGGCAGCTGGAGCGGGGGTCCTTCTAGAGAAGGAGGGCCCTGGAGTGGCCCAGGTGGCTCTGAACCAGGCCCCCCGTCCTGGAACACGTTTGACCAGCAGCCTCCATGGGGTAACCAACCTGACCAGCCCCCCTGGGGTCAGAGGGAGCCCCCATTTCCTCCTCGGATGCAGGCATGTGTTTCTGAAACTGACATCACAAGGTGTTGGCTTTGTTTCAGGAAACATTTAATGTTCCTGTTCTTCTGTTTGTACAGAGACCACCCCATTTCAGAGGGCCTTTCCCTCCCCACCAGCAGCCTCCTCCTTTCAACCAGCCCCCCCCTCCACCACATGGTTTTGGACGCTTTCCCCCACGCTTCATGCAGGACGACTTTCCTCCTAGACATCACTATGAGAGACCATACACCCCCCATCGATTCGAGTACACTCAGGGAGATTTTCCTGGAGGTCAGTGCACATGTGCTCACACACACAGAGCAACAACCAAGTGTGGCTCCTGTGGGATTTAAATAAACCCAATTGTCTCTGCAGACATGCCAGGTCCCCCGCCCCCTCACCATCCCAACCAGAGACTCCCTCCTCCAGGTATGGCAGGGGATCATCCTCCCTGGGGAGGGGGTCAACATCCAGATTTTGGCCCTCCTTCACATGGCTTCAATGGTCACTCGCCTCACATGCGTCATCGGCAGCATCCCGTTCAGGATGACCCCAGTCTGGTGCCCAACGTCCCCTATTTCGACCTGCCCGCAGGGCTCATGGCACCGTTGGTAAAAGTAAGTTTCCAGCTCCTGACAGGAGGATGAGGGGGTGAAAATAAAATAAAATGTTGATGGGGAGGGGTCATCGGCAGATTAAACTGTTTCTTCCAAGGTGACACAGAGATCATTCATCATGTTTTTAATCATATGATAAAGCCCTAGTCCCACATACTGGTACAGCACTCTTAAGTGTGTAGTACACCATTGCAAAATGGATTATGCTGTAGTGTAAGTGGAAGACAGTCACTGCTTTTACCAGCATTTCCTGTACTTACCCGTTACATTATGGGATACAGTATCCAAGACAGAATGGTTAGTGGGAAAATTAGAAACTCTACAGAAGTAGTACACTATCTAGGTATTTTTCACATACTGCAGATTTGTTTGTGTTACTATGTACTATGTTTTGAACCATGAGTATAGGTTGTGGTTTCAAAGATGGCCGTTGACCTGGATGGCTGTTAGTTGTGTTTTTTCTGCCACACAGCTGGAGGACTGTGATTACAAACCTCTGGACCCCAAAGACATCCGTCTGCCTCCTCCGATGCCGCCCAGCGATCGACTGCTTGCTGCCGTGGAGGCCTTCTACAGCCCCCCTTCCCATGATCGACCCAGAAACAGGTAAACTTTTGAAAGGCAGGTGTGGGTTCTCAGTCATCCTGGTCGTGGTGATTCTTCCTCCATCCAGGAGGCTTCGTTAGTGCAGACTTGACAGCAGGGAGGTGCCCCACATGACTTGTGTGGAGGTTTTGATCTCATATGCTTTTTGAACAGGTTCTGTTGAAGTGGTCAAAACTACTTTGACCTTGAATCTCCACGAACTGTCTGAAAATCATTTAGTAAAAAGGAAATGATTAGAAGAGCGCTAGATGAAGCTGGATGCATGTGCAGAACGTCTGAGCAGATGTTTATAGCTTCAGTTTCTTCCTCCTCTAGTGAAGGCTGGGAGCAAAATGGCCTCTACGAGTTTTTCAGGGCCAAGATGAGAGCCAGGAGGAAAAAGGAGCAAGAGAAACGCAACAGGTGAGCCTCCAAAGCTTTTCTTCTTATTTATTTTCTCCATTTATTTATTCTGTGGGCACTAAAGTCCACACATGGTACGTCAACCAGACTAGAGAGGTTTCAGCTGCAAAATGACCTCTGACCTTTGAAAGGTTGTGCTATAAGGTGATATACATTTTACTTAATATCTGAAGAACATCTTGCCTCATATTTCTTTCTAGTTTAATTTTCTTGCAGTTAGACCGAGTTTTTCATTATTCAGATTTACTACCATTTTCAGAAATGTAAGTGAAATGAACCTGTCAGAGGCCATTTAAGTGATTTACATAAACTATGTTATCCACAGAATATCATGCTGTTGCAATAATTTTGATTGATTTGTTTCACAGTTACATGCCAGTCAAATTTATGGATGTGACCCAAAGTAAGCCTTTACACAAAACCAGTGATGTAATGATCCAAACTTAACAAAGCTTGGTACTGACTATTGATTCACACTGGACTAAACTGCACCCTCAGGTGCTGCCCCAAGTGGAAGAGTTCAAGTATCTCAGGGTCTTGTTCATGAGTGAGGGAAGGATGGAGCGGGAGATTGATAGGCGGATTGGTGCAGCGTCCGACAAGCTCATATTTTGTGTCTCCACTCTCCACACACAAACTCTGAGCTTACTGGATCCATTTGTGGTTTCCTGTCAGAGGTTCTTGTTGCTGAAGGCCTCATCACATTTCATTGTGGGAGGGTCTCAGCTTGTACTTGTGTAATGACCTGTCCTTGTTTCTCCCTTTAACTCCACGGTTTGTCCTCAGTGGTCGTGGAGGCACTCGCTCCAGGACTCGCTCTCGCAGCAGAGGGAGGTCCTCATCCCGCTCCAGCTCTCGCTCCTCCAAGTCATCCAGATCACGGTCCCGGTCCTCCCACTCCCGCAGCCGCTCCCGCTCCTATTCACGATCCAGGTCTGTACATGCTCAGACTTGTATGTTAGTGTGTTCATGCTACTTCACAGTAATCTAGACCACTGACGGGGGGGATTCAACAACAATCTATCTATCTATCTATCTATCTATCTATCTATCTATCTATCTATCTAAAATGTTTAGACATACACACATACACAAGTGATATGTGTATGTGTGTCTTGTTTCTCCCTCTAACTCCATGGTTTGTCATCAGTGGTTGTATAATATAATAATGTACTGTTCATTCCATCTTGTTTCTGTCATACTTCTGGATGTTGTTAGCATTTGTATGGTTTTTCAGCAACTCATCCACCAGGGGGCAGTGATGAGTTAACTGTAGCCAAAAGTTGTCCATTAATTCCAGCAAACATCTTTTGTTAGATTTATAGTTTTTTTTGTACCAGGCCTTAAATGTTTATTTTGGCTGCCAAGTTGGACATTTAAATATGGATGTCAGCTGAGATGGATTAATGTTTGGTGTCAGGTCCTAGTGGTCAGTAGAGGAACTGTAGTTTTTCTTACTTCCACATTGATTTCAATTCAGAAGTTCCAGCTTGGTTGTAACATCATCTTTGGGCTTCCTCCTTTAGTGTCAGAAGCCTGTCTGATCTGTGCTCTGTAACCTGGTTCTCTTTAGGTCCCGAAGTCGATCAAGGTCATCTCGGAGTCGCTCTGGGTCCAGATCCAGATCCCGCTCGCGTTCACCCACTAAGCGACGCCGTGGGCCCAAATCCCGGAGCACCTCTCCCCCGTAATTCCACCACTTGCTCTTTAATAAAATTTTCCAAAAGCATGATGTGATGTAAATGAGGTTCTGTCTGGCTTGCCACAGCTCCACTGCAGGGCTGGGCGCTCCCCCCTCCAAACAGTCTGGAGATACCAGGTTAGGAGAAGAGAACAAAGGCCACCAGCTGCTCATGAAGATGGGTATGGCATGTTCCACATCGCAGTGAGAAAGATGTTTGTTTCCTGTCCATAACAGATTATCTTCTGATGGGTTGTGTAGGTTGGAGTGGTTCTGGAGGTTTGGGGGCCAAGGAACAGGGCATCCAGGACCCCATCAAAGGAGGAGACGTCAGAGATAAATGGGACCAGTACAAAGGTGTTGGAGTGTCACTGGATGACCCTTATGACAACTACCGCAGAGCTAAGAGCTACAACTTTGTTGCCCGCATGAAGGCAAGAGAAGAAGGTGACGAGCTTTTATCCACAATATCATTTCTCTCTTTTTACGTCTGCGGTGAAATAAAAGTGTATTAGCAAAATTCTCTTAAAAAAACATCAAACTCTTCTCTTCTTTGTCTGGTTTAGTAAACCGAGAACCCCAGGAAACCCCTCCCACAGACTGAGTTCGCCAACCTCCATCCACCTCACCTCTGCTGCCACCCTAGGTTTCCATCCAGGATTCTGGTCACCATTCCTAAGTCCTTCCTGTTTCCTGTAGTTCAGAGAGCTGGAATGCTGACAACACGCTTGTTTTTCCTGTGAAAGCATAAAACACTTGTACATTTGTGGATGAATGGATGAATTGGACACTGAACGCTAGTTGTCACTCAGCAGTTACTACATAGGATTTCTCTGAGTCATGACCCACTGTCTCAGATTGCCCCAGCCTTTGATATCATTACCTGAGAAATGGGTCTAAAAATGTGCTCTGAGGATCAAAACTCCCATTAGCAAACATATTTTAGGTGATGTCACACTTATTCTGTTCACTTCATTCTTTTAAGTTAAATTGCTCTGTTGAAGTTTATGAAAATAAAAAAGAAGTCATTGTAGCCTCCTGGAATCCCCAGAAGCAAATTTTATTTGCTGTTGAGTTTTAGACATAACCAGAAACAAAATGACTAAAATTACTGGATATGGTTTGTTTTGAATTGCTTCTTACTGGACCACTGTTTGATGGGAAGATTTCCAACAATAAATATAAGTCTGTGGTTTTGGTTGTAGTAAAACAGAAACTTCAAAAACAAAATGTGTATATTTTTCTCCACAAGTACATCAGAGAGAGATCAATAAACACATCCCTGACTCAAACAATACACCTTTTCTGTCATTTAATCTTGTGGCATCTTCATGCAAATTCCCTTAACTCTTTCAGTTCATTAATTGTGAATGATGTTTAAAATCAATAACAATCACTCCAGAAGGCTCAACTCCAAAAACTTTTTACAGCATCAGGTTTGGATGGTCTCGGGGTTACGTCTCTGCTTCTCGTGTACAATTGAGAATCAGCACCTCCAAGTCTGTGGTCCTCAGTAGGACAAGGATGGAGTGTCCTCTCCAGGGTTGAGATAACGGGTGCCTCAACTGGAGTTCAGGTGTCTTGGAGTATTGTTCCTAAGTGAGAGATCGATGGGTGGATCAATGTGATGTGTCATAGTCTTGCCAAAAGGCAAGACTATATTTATGAGTAGATGTATGTTCCTACCTTCACCTGTGTTCACCAGCTGCAGATAATGGCTAAAAGAATGATCATGAATACAACCGCCTGAAATAAGTTTGTTCTCCCTGAGAGATGGGGAGAGAATCGCCACAAGTATAGTACAAATGGTTTAAATGTTCTCCATTCTCTTCGTTTGCTGCTACTGTACATCAGTGATGTCTCCTCTTCAACCCAAGTTGATTTAAGATCTTCTTCTGGGTTTTATTTAAAAAATTCAACTTCTAAACAATTTGTTAATCCCAAAAGAAATGATTTAATTAAGGCTTAATTGCCTGTTTGTTCTTATGTTTACTCATAAGAGATGTTGAAATGTATAAGCAGAAATCAGTACCACCCTCAGAGACTTCAGCTTAACTTTTCCCAACAAACTATACTTCTTCAATCTTCTTCTCACTCTGCTGTCATGGACTTTAACATTTAACTTCCTCAGTGGCGTCTGTTGGCCCTGAGGTGGAGCTCTTACGTTTCCTTATACTTTTTTTTTCAAAAATTTTTTTTATTTTTATGTTTGGCTGAATCTGCAGTATCTGACTCGGAGGTAAAATTGTTGGAACATCTGCTCCTGGGAAGATCACCAACTGTTTTGAATATTATCTGCTTATGTGTTAGGCTGGAAAATTTTTATTTATTTTTTTTAATGACAACTGATGTCTTTCTCTCTTGGCATTATTAGCAAACCACCAAAACATCTGATTAATAAGTTCATCAATGATGATTATCAGCACCTGGAAACCAAGGCCAAACACAGAGAACAGTCTTAGGTGGTCCTGACTTGCGTTAAAGCCTGACAGAGATGAGTTGCTCGGGGGGAAAAAAAACCAAAACGTTCTGACAAAAAATAATCAAGAAAAAATTCTGATGCTTCCATGACAGTTTACCCCAGTAAAGGTGAAACTGACATGGATGACAGCTATCTGTGCTTGTCTGTTCTCAGATGGGACTAAAATATGGCTCCACAAGTCTGGAGTGAAACAGGAACACATGATGGTGATTTACAGGCTGTTTAAAGCTGAGTTTTTAAAAAAGCACTAAGACTAATTGTCTTGGCTGTAAGTTAGACCTGCCAGCAACAGTTCATCGCTCCACTCACACATCTTTATCATCAAACATTGAACACAAGGGGAAAATGTGAAAGCTTCTACTAATATAAATAAATGCATTTGACTTTATATCACTGTTTCTCAATTCCGGTCCTTGTGGGCCTCTGTCCTGCATGTTTTAGATGTTGTTGACTAAGAAGAGAGAGACCTGATATTCAATAGTCCACATTTAATTGTCTTTGGTGCAGATGGAATGGTCACATTATTTTTTCTTTGGGAATTTTTATGATCAATTCATTTTTTTACTGAGTTTTGGAAGATTTCTTTTAGGAGGTTTTGGAGCAGACACAGCCTCTATAGAGATAGGATTTTTTGTTTGGGGTGGGGGGTGACAGGAGGAGAGAAACTGCGGAGAGGCCAGTAAGACTGTAGCTCTGCTTCCTGGTCCCAACTCCGGACAGTCTTTGTTGTTGTTAGTGGTTTATTAAAATCATCCAGATTTCTAGAAATGAGAGCTGCTCCATCCTAAGTAGGATGGAGCAGGTTTTCCCCCAAAAGTTTGCCAATTATCCAAGAAGCCCACACCGTTTTCTGGACACCACCTAGACAGCCAGCGGTTTAAGGACAACATGCAGCTAAACAAGAGAAAATTACAGAGTCCGACATTGTTTTGGCAAATTCACACACCGATGCAATATTAACTTTGGTGACCTCCGACTGACGTAACCGGATGAATTATAACTTTACCATATTTACGCTTACCCTTAGCCAGCAGTTTCTAATTAGCATGAATGTCGCCTGCTCTGGCCCCCGGGATGCATCGGACTATGGTTGCTGGTGCTGCTAACTTCACATTCCTCAGAATGGAGTCCCCAGTCACCAGAGTTTGTTCCTCAGTGGGTGTGTCACTCAGTGGGGAAAACTGATTGGAAGTGTGAACGGGCTGGAGGTGTACCGAGGGCTTCTGCTTCTGGCTACGTTTCCTCCTCACAGTCACCCAGCTGGCCTGGTTCCCCGGCTGCTCAGGATCCGCTGGAGGACATCTAACAGGGGCTAAGCTAACTTGGTCCACACCATCCACAGAGTTCTGGCTAGCTGCTAGCTGGGGGAATTTCAAGGGTGTGGAGCCGCATCTCCAATTGTGACAATTACAGGCTTATCTTGACCTCATTGTACCATATTTTCCCACAGAGCACTTTGCTCTCAGAGTGGAGACCTACTTGTGGTTCCTAAAGTTTTTAAAAGTAGAATGGGAGGCAGAGCCTTTAGCTATCAGGGCCCTCTCCTGTGGAACCAGCTCCCAGTTTGTGTTCGGAAAGCAGACACCCTCTCTACTTTTAAGATTAGACTTAAAACTTTCCTGTTTGATAAAGCTTATAGTTAGGGCTTAGTTTTGATTGTACTCATTTTATTGCATAATAATGAAGTTTATTCTAGTGGCCAAAAACTCAAGTAGAAACTACTGATTACAAACCTTTAGTTTTTGTTTCTTATTGTAAGCTTTGTGTGGAGGTTAGTCTGCATATTTTTTCCCTCTGTAGTTTCATTTACTTCTTTTTTGGTTAAACTAGTCTAGTTGTAATCTAGTTACAAATTTTTCTTTGTCATAGATGTTATCACAGGTTTTTGTCCAGAAGTTTGGATTTGGGGGAAACACATCATTTTCTCATCTGCAGTGGGGAGGGTTGTGATTGTATCAGTTTTATATGACTTTGTACCTTTTAGATACCAGCTCCTGAAATTCGTGATTTTTATGATTTCTTGAATAAATTTAGGGGGTTGCAGTAAGTTATTAGGTGTATTTCTCTTTGATTTAGCTGAAAAAGTCAGTTTCAAGTTATTTCAGTGACCATTGTGGGTCTTAGAAGGGTACCAACAAATTTATCTATGTTTGTATGTAGGCAGTTTGGAGACATTTGCTTTTCAAATGTGCGACGTGACCACACATCAGATGTGGTAGCAAAGTATGATAAACCCAGATCCAATTCAGCTGTCTATTTACACATTGGAGAAGTGCCACCTAAAAAAAAAGGCTTGTGGCCAGTGAATAGGTAGCAAGGTTCATTTACCTAATTCATCACTTTTGTGATTTTTTTTTTAGACAATTCTTTCTAACATCTGCCCTGATTTTCTTTCTCTCTGGAGCTGTTATACACATCTGAGACCATAAGATTTCACTGCTTCTAATGGTTAAAAAAAGTGTAATAATGCTGTTGTTCAAGTTTTTGCACATTTCCTAATTTTAGCTCTCATTTTGTTTCCAGTGCATGCCTGACATAGCACAGACATTAGCGCAGACATTGTCCTGTAAGCTTCTCCTTGTTGCTGCTCCTAGAGTAAAGATTCTCTGTGTACATTTTACGCTGTGTGTGTCCATCCAAGAAGCTCTTTTTTTTTTAATTCTGGAGATCCGCTGCTTTCAGGGGTTATTAGCAGAGGTCATTATAGGGTTACATGTAAATGCATATCACAACAAAGATTCAACTTAAAAATTATAGGGACACTTCTCAATCAGAGTAGAGCATCAAGTTACTAAAACATCTGAGGCATTGATATGGTATGTTAAGTAACAGAGGGGGTTGTTAAAAGTTTCACCTGATTGATTTTGGGATTCAGAGGGGTAACAATGAGACAGTTCCTGAAACAGGAATGGCGTTACATATGGAATCAAATGACATTCTTCCCTCCGCATTTTTTTCGTGTGTTTCAATAGTTTTGTGTCTGGCTTGTACCAGTATCATTACTGGTAGCATGAGGTGATACTTGGACCCTACAGAGGTTGCACAGACAGTCAGACTCCTCCAGGATGGCACATGAATGTGTACCATTGCCAGATGGCTTGTTCTGTTTCCCAGGATGGTGGCGACGACATGGAGGAGATTCCAAATAGGCAGTTACTCTTGGAAAGGTGGACAAAAAAGTCCTTAACCCAACACAAGGACTGGTATCTGCTCCTATGTGCAAGGAGGAACAGGTCAAGCACTGCCAGAGCCCAACAAAATCACCTACAGCAGGCCTGTGGTGGGTGTGTCTCTGACCACACAATCAGAAACAGCTTTCATGAGGATGGCCTGAGGGCCCTGACATCCTCTCATGGGCCTTATTGCTCACTGCGTGGTGAAATTGAGCTTGATTGGCATTTGCCAATGCAACACCAGAGTTGACACATGTGCTTTTCATAGATGAAAGCAGGTTGACCCTGAGCACATGTGATATATGTGAAAGCATCGTGAAAGCATCTGGAGAAGAAGTTTTGGAGAACATTATGCTGCCTGTAACATCGTTCAGCATGAACAGTTTGGTGGTGGGTCAGTGATGGTCCAGAATGCTATACAAACTACTTAGTACCGTTTTATGTGCAGTGTCCTTGGGTACTAGTCTGCCTATAAATAAAATGTATAATAATAATAAAATTAATAATCATCATCATTATCATTATTATCATTTTGAGTTGCTGCAATTAAATTTGAGCAAAATTCACTAACTGGAAAATATTTTTCACTTTGATTGTCAATGTCTTGGAATTCATCTCTTTGTAGTTTGATCTTTTTCATTTCCACCTAGCGACATGTCATCCTTATTTCTCTTACATATGACCCAGTCTGTATCTGTATAGAGATCTACCATGAGTTTTTTTCCATTGAGATTTCATGTTTTTTCATAGTGTTCCTTTAGTTTTATGTGCTATTGTATATATTGCTGAAACTATCCTTTGAGAGTTCAAATTCCCTTTTTCACAGCTGCCTGCCCTGCAAGTTTTGGTTCTGCATGACCTTCTCTTTATCATTCTGATATTCATGGTATGCTTTTCTCAACTATTCACATGTAAGAAATTGGACATCTCATTGTCTGTGATTAAAGTTCTTGCATCATTAGTTGTTGCAAACTGTGTGAAAATTTTCCTTACACAACTATGACATAAGTATTATCACCAGATGGATGGATAGATAGATGGAAAGATAGATAGATGGAAAGATGGATAGATGGGTAAATAGATGAATAGATAAATAGATATAATAATGGGTGTACTGTAACCTCTATAAACCACCTAGATTCCTTGACTCACTGAAGGAACAGAGTCCTTGGATCAGCCATTTAATCTTTTCATTAATTATACATGAAGCTTGTAGAATTATAACAACTGTTTACCTATTGTAAGCCACTTTGGGCCCAATTAATCTTTTAGAATGCCAATACAGTAGCGATGCCAAAGCAGTCTGCTCTCTACGTCTTGCAAGTCAATAAAATGCCACTAATGTATTCAGCTGTGAAATGAATGCATAGCCATATTGCTCACTGTCTTGTGTATCACTTGTCTCCTTCAGGAGTGGGGGAAAAGGCAGAGGAATACTAGAAACTAAAAAACTATTTTTCCTATTTTAGCTGCATTTCCACTAGCAGGGGTAAACCCTCCAGAAAACCACCTCTAATAAGATCGACTACATCTCTTTGTAACTTTCCATATCTTATTGTGAGAGAATCTTCAAAACAACAACAAAAAATCTCAACTTTTGAAAGACATTGACCATAACACCTTTAGTCTTTGGCAATATCTTGTGATCCACTGTTACCACTGTTGAGAAAAATAGTCAACAGAGGATAAAGGCACCAGATTATTCAAGTGATTACTCAGAGGAAAGCCCTTATGTATTACAGTAATGCATAATGATTAGGTAGTGTTATAGCACAACTACATTGTATTAATAATCCCAAAAACAGCTGGAGACTAGATTTTCGACCACTGCTACATTTACTGATGCTGGGGTGGTACAAACTGCTGATAGCTTTGGTAAGCTTGGTAGCATGATGATTATTGATAAGGAAGTGATAACTGCTAGCCATTGACTGAGCTGACAGTAAATCAATCAAATTTGAAATAAATTCATTGTTTTATATAAACTCTCCAGTCATGATACAAAAATGTCACCCCCCTCAGAGTTGTCATGGATGTAAAATCAAACTGATTAAGACTAAAATGGATTTTTGAACCGGGCTGTAAATATGTTTATTTATGCTCTAAAGTTGGACATCTTAACATGAGAGTCAATGGAGATTGACTGCTTTTTTGAGCCAGCCAGTTGAGGAACTACAAAAAATCTTAGTTCCATATGAAACAGATCTTAATTCCATATGAGACAGAAGTTTCCCATTTGCTGTTTGCAAATAGGAAACTGCATTAAGGAGGTGAAAAAGAAGAATGAAGCAAATGAAGAAAGATAAGAAGAAACAAGTAAACATGGAGGGGACAGAAATGTGACTTTTATATTTCATAAATCTATTTTTCTTTGATTTTTTTTGTCTTTACAGAGACCAAGGTGGTGACTGATATCAAAAGAATCAAACATGAAGCAGCAGTGTGTGTGTGTGTGTGTGTGTGTGTATATATATTTGGCATAATTTTAGCTTATAAAAAGGCTATCCGTTCACATGAGGCAGAGTTGCTGTTATGACCTCCTCTCTGAATATCTGTTTATAGACGTTATGGCACATATTTTGTGGTGGATGGATAAACACCTGGTTGGTCATCCAACTGTTTATGGCCATCCTAACATGCCACAAGTAGCACAATTAAATTAACCCTGACCTGAAATTAAATTTTGGGTAGCTACTGACTCAGGACCTTAAAACTACATTAGTTTATTTAGACTGTTTTATTTTGTACTCTGGTTCTGTTAGTCTTCATGTTGTTTTTCTTGTTCTGGGGTCATGCCAAAACAAGAGCCCTAACATTACCGGGTTGGATAGATGGATACATAAATATGGTAATGAGCAGGTATTTCTAATCCAGGCCTATAGTCAGATTTCCATTACCCCTAGATTTGTGCAATACCTAAATATCTCAAAGAAAAACCTGCAGTGGAAACACATGCAATTTTTTTAAAAATGGCCAAATTTTGCACAAAACCCTTTTACACTTTCACAGGGATTTTTCAGATGCGTCTACAGTGCTTCCAGACCTCTACTAACTCTGCGCACTGAAGCACCCATCTGATACTTGCCAGAAGATAGCTGATGGCAACCAGCCATTCATCCAGCCTGCAAAAACCACCCTGCAGCAGTTTCATCTAAATTCAATTCAATTCAGTTTTATTTATATAGCACCAATTCACAACAAAAGTCGCCTCGAGGTGCTCCATGCTGTAGGGTAAAGATAAAACAGTGTTACAAAGAAAATCCCAACAATCCAATGATCGCCTATGAGCAAGCACTTGGCAATGGTGGGAAGAAACCTCTGGCAGAACCAGGCTCATAAATATAAATGTATATGTACACTTAGGTGAAACTGCTATAATACCCTTAAAGCACAAGAAAGGACATCTGCACCTGCTATGCAACATTACAACGTCATTAGAAACAATCCACCTGCTGGACATTTGAAAATTCAAACCATTCTCTGGTATGTGGGCCATGCTCAAGTTGAACCTTGTCTTCAAACAATATTTGGCCACATCGTTAGGCCAAGAAAAATACTGTACTCATTATAGTCTGAAAAAAAGGAGACAGAAAGGAACCAAAGTAGGATGGACAGAAGTTAAATCTTTGAAAGTGCAGAAGTACATTTAACCCTCCTGTTATGTTCATTTGTCAGGAACAGCAATGGTGTTCCCAGGTCAATTTGACCCAGTGCATCTTTAATTATCCAAAATATGTTTGAAATGATATGTTGATTACACTAGCAGAAGAAGTTTCATACTGAAAAAATAATTCAAACTTTTTTTCTTAGATCTTCAAACTTTAAAATGGGCCAATTTGATCTGGAACATAACAGGAAGGTTAAGGTGTTAACGTTTACCTGCTAAATTGAAAGGAAGATGTCATAACAGTGGTTTGGACAACAAAGTATTTGAGGACTGATCTCTTTTTCTACTTACTTTATTCTTCCCACAATTGTAAAATCTTTTTTTGAAATGCTTCTACAGCCACACAGGAAGTAGCAACAGCATATTTGTAGCTTTACCACAGCTGTTGTATGTGGAGGCTACCTGTGCCCAGAGTAGTGAATTTAGTGCACATACTCTGGGAACAGCCATGGTTCTTAGAGCACATGGTGGTGGACCTGAATTTATGAAGAGAGAAAGGCAAAGAAATAACAGTGGGAACTACAGTCAATTAGTGTGAAAGTAACTCAGAGTGGACTGAGTTTTATTATCATTATTATTATTGAGGTTTCTTACATTGATTCTTTCTATTTATTTCATTCTAACCTCATTTTTTAATCACTGTTTTTATACAAACAGTTTAATTTATTCAGTAGGACTATGTCTGAGGTGCACTTAGGAATGGAAATCACAGATAGAGACAATTTTAATGTTCCAATCAAAAACATACTCCTAGAAAGCAGACTGTGTTCTGGGAAATATTAGAAGAGCAAGCAAAATGGAAATGATGAGAAATTATATATCTTATACTGAAATTCTAAAGTAAAGGAACACATGGCTTCCATGCCTAAAGCAATTTTAGATCAAATGAGAGTCTGCAATAAAGCAAATCTGGCTAGCTCTTTTTTTAAGTGTCAGATGAGGCACTCTGAAATTCTGAGTCCCACACAAAAAATATTAATAGGACTTCTGATATTTAGAAGGTGAGATTGAGAAGGTTATTACACATAACCTTCAAAGCTTATATCTGTCATAAGTTTGTTGATGAAATTATAGTTTCTTCAAATTATAACTTATTGCAATGAAATTGGATTTTGTATAGATGTTCATACATTATCTATAAGGTATATGCTGTGACTGACAACCCATTTGTGTGACTACAAACTGCAAAATTGCTGTTGAACAAAGAAGGGTTGCACGTTTCAATTATATCATCAAGTATCACAGTATAAGAAAACTACAATTAAAAAAATCTACTACTCTCTCATAGAGTCCTATAGAGAGGTATTTTTCAATCAATAAAGAGGTTCCGATTTGTAATATTTAAGGGAACACTATCATTGCAGATAGAATTGCCTGTTATCAGTGTCACTGCATGAATGGGGGGTGGGGTTGCCAAGGTCCCCCTCACACCAGAGCGTATAGCCAGAACAAAATACAGAATTCATCTTGAGAATAAGACAAGAAATGGTGACTCTCAAGTACAGGGTCTGAAAAGAAGAGGTACTGAGCAAGTTAAAAAAAAAAAAAAGAGCAGAATGGCCTTGAGGTACGTATCAGAATGCCTTGTCAGGGATTATGTAACATTTGTGGAAGAGGCTGAGGTCAAGCATGCTGTAGCAAGATGACAAAATTCATTGCAAACTTTAATCCTTTGAGAAGAAGCCTTGCAGTAATGGGAGAAGGGCTCCATGGCCCTTTGGCTAATTATATTTATATTTTTTTTCACAGATTTTGCCTTTAGAAGACTCACTCACTCACTCGCTCGCTCGCTCGCTCGCTCGCTCACTCACTCGCTCACTCACTCACTCACTCACTCACTCACTCACTCACTCACTCACTCACTCACTCACTCACTCACTCACTCACTCACTCATTCCAAAGCAACCTGAAATGACTGATTGTACGTCCTGTTTCTATTAAAAATACATACATACATCTATAAAGAATGATGCTTAGAAAATGCAATGCTCATGACCTAATTTTCAGTTTTGTTGGAATAATTTGATCTCATTTTTCTCCCAGAGATGGTTTTATTTGATCACTGTCTCCAAATGGCTCATCTCAGCTCTCTTCTACAAGTAAGCTTTAGTGTCCAATTACTCTGGTCTTTCTATAAGTCTCAGCTTTTAACAGATTCAGAAACAATTTAACGAATATTTCGTCACTCTGAAAGTACAAATCCACTCACTCACTCACAACAGCAAAAACCCTTTAGTAAGGTAAGCTTTTGGAAGTGTAAATTTGATTATATTTCCCTCAACATACTGTTGATCAGATTAAGGTGAAAATGTTGTCGATGGAAATGGTTTTCTTCAATAAAGAAAAGTATATGCTTTCAAGAAGTAGACCGAGTGACCTAGAAAGGTGAGAATATCCTTTTTTAACACTTCTCTTATCAATTTAGGTCTTTCCACATTATCCTCTTCTCCTTTTTCCTGGCAAAAAAAAGACTGAACCAGGGAGAGAGGATAAACAGATTTAAGAACACCAGCTTCTAAAAGTCTGCTTCTCTGGAATCATAATTACATGTCAGTCTGTTAACCGAAGCCTACATTGTGTCTGCTGTATGAAAAAAACCCCTCTCTTTTGTCTGACAAGTTTCACACACATACACTCTTTGTGGTATTCTGAGATACAGAATTGCAAATTACACCTCAAGTTGTGAGAATTTATAACAGAGTGCATGTTAACCACAGCTTGCAATCGCTGCAGTTTTTTATTTAGTTCAATAAAGGTTTGTTGACCTGTGAAACTGGGAAAAATTTATTTTGTAATTATATTGAAATCTTCCAGTCCACCCTCCCACTAGGAGCCACTTTAAATGTTTTTTAATCCTTTCATTTTTTTTCCCAGTGGCCATAGATGCTTTCTTAAGCACAGTTTCACAGGGTGCTGAGTTACTGAATAGGAAAGTACAATATCGTTGATCAAAATTACTCTACAGTGTAGTCCATTGTAGTCCTGGAGGTCCAACAGTAAAGTAATATGATTAAAAAATACTATGGCATGTTAAATGCATATAAAACAGATAGCCCAATAACTCCTGGGTTATCTGTATCATATGAAACAGACTGATAAAAATTTATGACATCTCTGTTGTCATGGAAAGGATTTAGAAATAAGACTGTAATAATACCTGCCCCTGATGGCATCAGCCCAGGCTCCTTAAGTCCTGTGCAGATGAAATGTGTAGAGTTACAGAGAATGTCTTCAATCAGAGTCTCAAGCTGAGGGTGCTACCATGTCTGTGAAAGACCTCTTGTGTGTTACTAGCTCCGAAAACACCACACGCGAAAGAACTTAACAGCTTCAGACCGGTGGCTCTCACGTATCACCTAATGAAGACACTGGAGAGACTGGTCCTGCGTCACCTCCACTCTGTGGTGAGCTCAGCAATGGACCCACTGCAGTTTCCCTATCAACCCGGCATAGAAGTGTAGGATG
>JAOWBL010000019.1:673211-711304 GCA_028564865.1 Zenarchopterus dispar
CTGCCCAGGCCGTAGACACTAAGCTGATAACAAGCTGGATGGTTCCTCTTCCCTGTAGTCTGCAGAACAAGACCTCTATGGTTTCAAGCAAATTTTCAGATGTTATTCATGCGCTTCCCTCTCACATATAATGGTTGCAACAACTATGGCAAATATGTGTATTTCTGCTGTAAAGTTGAATATTTTAACATGTAGGTTGATGGAGATTAAGCCTTGGGTGTAAGACTGTGAACTCACCTGTCTCCTCTCAGGTGAGGTGTCCACCTGCAGCTTCTTTTCTGTGGTTTGGTCATGGAGCTGGCATACGTTTGTGAGTGGGAGAAACGACCCAAGAACACCCACTGTCCGTCCATCCCACTGGTGTGTGCCTGGTCCTGCAGGAACTTGGTGGCATTCACCACAGACTTGAAGAATGACGATGAGGACAAAGGTACACACATCCATCCACACACTCACACATCCCCACACCTGCAGCCTCCAAACACTGTTTCACTTTCTGTGTTTCAGATGTCAGTCACATGATCCACATCATCGACACTGAGCACCCCTGGGACGTGTTCTCCGTCAACTCTGGACACACTGAGGTCATCTCCTGCCTGGAGTGGGACCAGTCAGGTGAGCTGCACACCTGACTGGACTGAGCTTGAGGGTGTAGTCTTTGTGTTTTAACAGTGTTTTGTGTTTGTTTGAGGCTCGAGGCTGCTGTCGGCCGACGGCGACGGTCAGATCCGGTGCTGGTCCATGTCGGATCACCTGGTGAACAGCTGGGAGAGCGTCCTGTCCAGCTCCCTGGACGGAGACCCCATCGTTGCTCTGAGCTGGCTGCACAACGGTGTGAAGCTGGCGCTGCACGTGGAGATGGTGAGACCATGCACGGCTAGTAGATAGTCCTGATGTTAACCCCCAAGATGCTGGCGTCTCCTCGGAGGAACATACCTTCACAGTGACTAGAGAAGCGAATAATCCACATTCATCTGAATAAGAATGTTGAAGAGCTGAAACTCTTGCTCACAGATTATCCATCCGTGATACAAAAATATTTTCTAGCTAATTCACAAGTTCATAAAGTGAGAATTTCCTGAGTGTTTTTTTTTTGTTTCACTTTACACTTACACTGCCCTCAGAAATGGTAAACTCTTTCCAAACACTAATTAGCAGTTTGTGTTTGAAAAAAACTTTAGTTGTGATTCCACCCATCTCCCACTCGCCTGTCTGACTCTCGATATGAAACTGTTTGTTTTTGTTTCATCTCCATAGATGTAATCGATGTTGTAGCGTTTTACAGATCAGTTGCAGAGTTTATTTTCGACAATCATTTTTACAGTTTTACCATCATTGTTCAGGTTTCTGACTTTCGTTGAGGAATTTCTCATTCCCATTTCTGAAACTCTAACTCCAGAGTTTGCTGCTGCCGTTCGTCCATCATGACCTTTAACTTCATGAACTTGTGTTTTCGCTGAGGAGACTCTAGTGGTCAGTGGAAGAACTGCACCTTTCTTTCTTCCGCATTACCTCCAGTGGTGGTTATGGTTACGGTCATGATGGATGTTCCTGTTGTGGTGGTTGTCATAGTAGTTATGGTGGTTGCTACAGTAGTTCTGCCAGTGGTTATGATGATGGTTATGGTGGTTATTATGGTGGTTATTATGGTGATTATTATGGTGATTATTATGGTGGTTCGCTGCTGCAGCAGACATGTTTGTAGTTCAATGAAGAAGACTTAGCCAGACTCTAGTGATTGTCATGAAGATTAATCTTTGGATTCTGTGTTCTTTACTGTGAATCTACAACTTCTCTAGACAAAGAATCTTTTTTTAGTTACTTGACTATAATTAGTTATTTTTGTTTAAAGAGTTTAGTCTAATGAACAACCCGGTAAACAGTTTAAGCCTGTTATAAGGCTGGTCTTGATGTAAAGTGGTACTTTTTTATAATGTTTATTTTACAATGTCAGATATCCTTCTGTTTTAAAATTTAGATTTATAAATCTTGAAATTTGAGATATTTTTTTTTCCTCTGTGAAATGATTTTAATCAGAGTTTCATTGTGTGTTTTTGACTGTAGATTCAGAAGTTGTTTATTTGTTTATTCATGTTGAAGTGTAACAGATGACTGCATCAGTACGATCTTGTAGGTTCTGAACTCCATCATACTGCGATTTTTACTAAATGAACCCTTGAACAGTTGCAGATGTTTGGACCAGTGCAGGTGCATCAGTGACATCACATCTGCTTGTCTTCTGTCTCTGCAGTCGGGGTCCACTAACTTTGGGGAGAAGTTCTCCCGGGTGAAGTTCTCACCATCGCTGACTCTGTTTGGGGGGAAGCCAATGGAAGGTTGGCTGGCGGTGACAGTGAGTGGTCTGGTGAGTGTGTCGCTGCTGAAGCCGGGGGGCGCCCTGCTGACGGCCAGCGAGAGCCTGTGCCGGCTGCGAGGACGTGTGGCATTGGCTGACATTGCCTTCACAGGGGGAGGGAACATCGTGGTGGCCGCCACCGACGGCAGCAGCTCCTCCCCTGTCCAGTTCTACAAGGTCAGTACTGGTTCCTGCGAGAGCTAAAGACTACCTGTAGAATGATTTCTAACCTGTTTTTGATCCTATAGAAAGCATCTTCACTTGAACTAATTACAAATCCGACACCAGCAGATAAAACCAGTGACCAGCACAGTCTGTTAGCGGTTTAATGGAACCGGCTCAGTTCAGACCTCCACCAGAGTCTGAGTCATGTGCTGACAGCTGTGGGACGCTGATGAACTGGATTTTTCTTTCAGTCCAGCTGTTGCTGCAGCAGCTCCAACACTTCCCACAACCGTGATGAACACAGATGTTTATGAAATATTAAATCCATGTGTCTGAAGTACCTGCAATACAGGTATCGGAGAGGATGGAGTTTATTTTATTCTATTTGCTAAATCCAAACTAAACAGAGTTAAATCTCTGCTTTGGATTAAATTGCCACGTTAACATCCAGACGGTCAACAAGAATGTCAAAGATAAATACAAACAACAATGATTTTAACTCTGCTAACATGACCTAAACATATTTAATCTCCATTGTTATGTAGGAACACAGACTTTGTCTCTGATAAGTTAGTTAACATGAACCTCCACTAGTGTTGTGATCTCAGATTATGAAGCAAACAAGTCTCAGACATAAAGTTATAATTTTAAATCTAGTGTTAGGTAGTTCTTAGTAGAGCTGAAGTTATGAAAATAATTAAAATAAATGAACTTAATCTTTCTTGATCCTAGATGTTGTCATCTGTAACCATGACAACAGTAAGATGACATTTCTGTAAACCCTCACTTCCAAATTAACTTTATTACCAACCAGATCTATTTTTAGATTTTCTGCATATCCCTCCATGACATATTTCAAGGCATTTGAATGTTCCTCAATGAAAGGTGGTTGTTTATTGTCCAAATTTACTTTAAAACATCTCAGGACGACGTTTTCAAACAGTCACCATTGTAAAACTGTAAATAATGACAGACTGATAACATGACTAATGTATTTATTTCACAAATGCATACGTACAAGTAAACTTTATATAGAACATTTAAAACCAATGTGCTTCATGAAACAAAAGTAAACACATTATATTATACATAGTAGAATAGTGTCAAATGGTAATTAAATTTAATCTCGGAGCACATTGTGATGGCTTGTTTGATTCTTTTAAATTCATATTTACTTGTATGTATTATGTAACCTCTGCCCTCTAATAAGAACTTCAGTACCTGGAAGTCCAGCACGCTTTTTTTTTTTTTTTTTTACCCCACAGTGTGAAGCACCTCGAGGCAACTTTTGTTGTGAATTGGCGCTATATAAATAAAATTGAATTGAACTTTTCCGATTTCTCTGGAAGTATTTTCTGATCCACACTGAGGTCTGATTATAAAAGTCACAGAATCACTGTTCAGCTGAGTCATTTAAGGTCTTTTAGAGACATTTTTGTGCTGTGCGGTGAGACGAGCTAAATGTTGTCAAGGAGTCATTTAATTAAAAACAACTTTCTCAGTAATCCTAGTGATAAAGGTTTGAGGTGGACCTATAATTACTTAACCATCCAGGTTTTAGTTTCTCAGCAGGAGACTGATCTGTTGCTTTTACTGAGAGACATGAACAATATGTAACAAGTCCTCTGCCAAAGAGCTCAAAAGGTTTTTTCAAAAGCTTTATCAATCTCCGCAGACATCGAAACTGTTCTTCCTGCTGATGATAATAATGTAAGCCTGACAGTCACATGTTCTCCTGCTCACCTGAACGTTCTGCCGCCACGCAGGTGGTGGTGAGCGTGGTCAGCGAGAAGTGCCGCATCGACACAGAGCTGCTGCCGTCTCTGTTCCTGCGCTGCACCACCGACCCGCTCAGGAGGGACAAGTACCCTTCAGTCACGCACCTGAAGTTCTTAACCCGGGAGAACTCCGAGCAGGTGACCAGTTCCACCAGTACAGACAGGCTCAGAGAGGTGGGAGGAATTGTACTCTTGACAGATTCTGCTTCTGTTCCAGGTTTTGCTGTGTGCGTCCAATCAGAGCGGCAGCATTGTGGAGTGTTGGTCTCTGAGGAAGGAAGGACTTCCTGTCAACAACATCTTCCAACACCGCTCCCCAGTTGGTGAGAAGTACAAACTGGTTCTGCTGGTGAAGGTCATGGAACCATCACCACCTCTGACATCTGACTTCCTGTTGCAGTCGGTGAGAAGCAGCCCACCATCCTGAAGTGGCGGATCCTGACCACCACCAGTGACCTTGAGCGAGTGTCGGCGGTCGCTCTGCCCAAACTCCCGATCTCCATCTCCAACACTGACCTGAAGGTGGCGTCAGACACCAAGTTCTGTCCTGGGCTTGGTGAGTAAAGCAGCTTTGATCATATGAAAGATGATAGTTGTGCTGATTGGTTTCCACTTTTGAGTAATCTTTCTCACTGTAGGAAGTTGAACTCCAGATAGTCCTGACATGGTTTAATAATCCTTTCCAGACTGATGCACAGTAACAGTTGTTTCTCTAAGACCACTACTGATGTCTTTCCTTCTTGGCATTGTGAGTGCTCATAACAGTCCTGAGCAGGATTGTGTGTCCTCCTGGTCCAGGTCTGGCTCTCGCCTTCCATGACGGCAGCATTCAGATCCTCCACCGCCTGTCTCTTCACACCATGGGAGTGTTTTACGGCTCCTCCTCCTCTGCTCAGCGACCCGGAGACGAGGCCGCCATCAAACGCCAGAGGACCACCGGTCCCGCCCTCCACTTCAAGGCCCTGCAGTTCTCCTGGACCTCCTTAGCCCTGGCTGGAGTGGACAACCACGGAAAGGTGAGACTGGCCAAGGCTGGGTCATGGTGTGATGGACTGTTCTGTCTCTTATTCACAGATGCATTTAGAAGGTAAAAAATATTTCAATATTAAAAGAGGCTGAAGTCATGTTTGATTACATGTGAGGAGGATTACCTAATGTCCTTTTTTTAAAGAAAGTAATGGAGAGTTTTAGAAGCTGAAGAATGTTTCTAGAACAACTAGATCCACAAATGATGGTTCTGTGAACATCTGAAGTGACTGTCTGTTAATTTTGCTGCTTCATTCGGCACTCACGAAGATCCCGGCTAATGAAATGCTCAGCCCCTCCAACACCGGGCTTCTCCAGCATTGGACTTCTCCAGTCTTGGCTTTCTCCATGCTTCTCAAACATTTAGCCAATTGTTGTTTGGCTCCTCTGATATTTTGCTCCTGATGAGCTCCTCACAGTCTCATCTCTCCAGGATTTCCATCCACGGGTGTGTTTCCAACAGCCAGAGCGATGGAACTTTGTGTTGAACTAACATCATTACGCTAATGAACATCTGAAGTCCCACTGTGTCCTAAAAACCATCATACTATGGAGGTTTGAACCTCCACAGCTGGAACCGTGGTGTTTCCAGATGTGTTTGGCTTAATTTCAACAGAAAATTCCCTAAAGTCTTAAAGTTTGACAGTTGTGCCAATGCAAAGTTTACTTTTGAAGTCATTTCTAATGTATGTAATCACTTACCAACCAGGGTGATATTTTTGATCGTCACACTATTCAGTTGTGATTCGGGGGCTACAGTTGGATTATAAAACCATCATCAATGCATCTTACAACACATATTAGCATATTTTTCTCTGGATCACTGCTACTTATCTTTGAAAAAATAACCCAGTTGTACCTCAAAACAAGAGGTGAATTTACTCCCCCTGTGGGTCTTCACCAGAGCTTCACATGAGGAGGCGATCTCACAAGGAGGTGAATGACTGTAAAATGGAAGCAGTCACATGATCAGATCATGCAATGGTGGTTTTAAATCCAGACACAGGGAGGAAGGATAGGTGCTGTTTGTTTGCACGATGAAGAGTTTAGCAAACAGCTGTCTGGGGATTTGACCTGCTTTCAAACCCTGTCATGGTAGAGAATGGTGACTATTTTACGTTGTTAATTAATATTATTTTCCATTCATTTTGATCAAATCTCCCAACATCCTGATCGATCAGTCCAGTAGTAACCCTTCATGTGACCCGCTGGTTTTCAGCTCCACATGCTCCGAGTGTCACCCTCCATGGGCCAGGTCCTGGAGATGAACACAACACTGCGCCACCTGCTGTTCCTGCTGGAGTACTGCATGGTGACCGGCTACGACTGGTGGGACGTCCTGCTGCATGTGCAGCCTAACATGGTCCACAACCTGGTGGAGAAGCTCCACGAGGAGTACATGAGGCAGAACCAGGCACTGCAGCAGGTCAGCGAGGCATGCTGAGAGATTAGAAAACACTTATCGGTCATCACAGTTACTGATGGTGTCGCTTTCAGGTTCTGGCAACACGTATCGTGGCCGTGAAGGCATCACTCTGTAAACTCTCCACCGCGACGGCAGCCAGAGCGTGTGACTTCCACGCTAAACTGCTGCTGATCGCCATCAGCTCCACCCTGAAGTCGCTGCTGAGGCCACATGTCCTCAACACGCCTGACAAGAGTCCAGGCGATCGCCTGGCCGAAATCTGCACCAAGAACACGGACACAGGTGAGACCGGAGCCACCGTACAACTCCATCAGGTGACCGGCGGCGGTTGATCGTGCTCTGCTTTCTCAGATATTGATAAGGTGATGATCAATCTGAAGACGGAGGAGTTTGTGTTGGACGGGCCGCCCCTTCAGTCTTTACAGCAGCTCATCCAGTGGGTGGGAGACTTTGTCCTGTACCTGCTGGCTAACCTGCCCAACCAGGTGAGTTAATCGGATGTCTGTTGAGGTAAGCAGACAGATGACCTTCAGGTGTCAGCAGGTGCATCCTTGCCGCTGAAAACAAACGTAATCACGGCAGTAAGAAATAGACCAAACCCCAGACTTGAGGGAGGTTTTCAGACTTCTGGGCTCAGGTTCTGTCTAGAGGCCAGATGACCTGCAGAAGGGTGGAGTTCCAGATGATCAACATATGAATCTGTAACTCTAACCCAGATTTCTCAATCTGAACTTCATGTTCAAGTTCAACTTAATAAACCTGGCTAACATAGATTAAACTGAGGATAACCCTGACCCAGATATATCGATCCAAACTTCAGGTTCAAATTCAGTTAAATAAGCCTGGCCACACACTCTCAAATCCTCAAAAGTGGGGAAAAAATTAAATAGAAAGTCAGAATTTATGAACTTGTAAACTTGCAAATAATAATAATAAAACTGACTTTCTAAACTTGCAAATTTGAGTAAAAATTTGGAGTTTTTTGGAGAAAAGTTCTGAATTTTTGACTTGATATATTTGCAGGTTTTCAAGTAAAAGCATTGAAGTTGTGACGGTTTTGGGAGAAAAAAAAAGGTTTCAGAACTATTTGAAAGCCAGCGGAAGCGTGAATGTTCTTCTTCCTGCAGCTGCAGGTGAAGACTGCTCACCTCCTCAGATGCTCAGGCTGATTCCATAGCCTCGCTGTCCCTGGTGCCTGAATGTGCATCTTCCGGACCTGGAACGTGAATGAACTAGACACTGTCCCTGCTGCTCATGTTTCTGGTCTTCTGTGCTGCAGGGCTCCATGGTCCGGCCCGGGTTCGGCTTCATGAGGGACGGGGCATCTCTGGGGATGCTTAGGGAGATGCTGGTGATGATCAGGATCTGGGGCCTGTTGAAGCCCGGCTGTCTGCCCATTTTTACCGCCACATCGGACAACCAGGACAGCATGCAGCTGCTGTTCAGACTGCTCACCAAGCTGTGGCTCTGCTGTAAGTTAACTGGTCCTGTACTGGTCCCGGGCTGGTCCATAGTGGCAGAAGAGGACCCTCTCCGGTCCGGCTACCAACATATACCAGTGGGAGCAGCGCTGGACTGTGCTGTAACCAGTCAAACATCTCATAACTTCCTGTCTGTGTGGTTTCTGTCAGGTCGGGATGAGGGTCCACCCCAGGAGCCCGACGAGAGCCTAATAGATGAGTGCTGCCTTCTGCCCAGCCAGCTGCTGGTTCCCAGTATGGACTGGCTTCCAGTGAATGACGGCATCATGGTCAAGCTCCAGGGAAAACACCCACTCAGACTGCAGTTTGGAAAAGCTTCCTCCTTACCTGGAGCTGGTGGTTCCACCCCCCTGGAGGTGTTCACCAGGTAATGCACACCTTGACTCCCCCGTGATATCACAGAACATTTTGTCTTGCAAATGTGCAACTTTTTAAGATGTTTTGACTCTAGTGGCCTTTATTGGAAATAGCTTGATAGGAAAAGAGCAGGAGGATGACCCGCAACCAAGGGTCACAGGCCAAGTCAGCCCTGTGCCTGGTTGAACCTGACCCGGGTCGACCCTGGGTTGAGTCAGCCCTGTGCCAGGTCAACCCGGTGCAGATTACACCTCGTTCCACTTTGCAGGGGTTTTTTTTTTTCCCCTCTGTGGTCTTATTGCACCATTTTTCTAACTCGGCAGCATGTGCTCAGGTAACTCACCTGCACTGGACCCTCAGAGATCTAGGAAGGGCCCGTTCTCAGGTGACTTACCTAGGCTGGTGTGTGTTTGTGTTCAGGAGTCCCGGCTCTCAGAAGATGGACAACCTGCGGTGCGTCCACATGGGGGTGTGTCCCACCGAGGAGAGTAAAGCCTGCACCAGGTGAGTCTGCATGAAGTGAAGTGGCTAGGTTTAAACACTACTTCTGGACCAAATCTTTCAAATGTTAGTCATCTGATCTGACTGGTTAAGACTGAAATGTTAATTACATTTGCAGACGATGAGCTCTAATGGGTAAATCTCCACCTCCTGCAGGTGTGGCTGTGTGACGATGCTCCGTTCTCCCAACAAGACCAACGCTATGAAGCAGTGGGAGCAGCGCTGGATCAAGAACTGCCTGTGTGGGGGGCTGTGGAGGAGAATACCCCCCACACTCACTTGAGTACAGTTGGGACTCAGCTGGACCGGTACCACCAGGCGCTCAGATGTTCTGGTTCTAGATGAACTGGTGTGAGCTGCTCCAGGATCCAGCTTTCATTTGTTTTTCCTGTAAATAGAATCCATTTTCTAATAAAACTGATCAACAACTCTGTGTCTGCTGAACAGATGTGATCAAACCGATTGTGATTCTAGACCAGCTTGTTCTTGAGTTTTAGGTTCATTAGTGGGATGAAGGATCCACTTCCTGCCCAAAAACTTGAAAGCTCAGCAGTCGGTGTTACCCCTCATTCACAGCCAGCGTCCCAACTCAGAATGTCCCCTCTGGAGATCACACATGGATGAAAGAATCTTCTGCGTTGTTAAACAGTCTTCAGGATGGTTTTGGTGCGTAGATCAGATGAACTCAGGACTTGATTCTACAACAGTCTCACAGAACGATGCTTGAGTTCCACCAAGTCATCATCACCTTAAACCAGGTCATAACCCCCCAAGACAGGGTCCTCATCTCCTTAGACCAAGACCAGGTCCTGAAGAGGTTCAGACTGCCCTCTCTCCATCCACCTTCTCCAGATCTTCCACGAGGACACTGAGGTGTACCAGACCAGCAGGGAGATATGTTCTCTCCAGTGTGTCCTGGGTCTTCCTTGGGGGGCACCCCCCTGATTGAACATGCCTGAAACTTCAGGGAGACATTCTGACTAGATGAATCGCCAACTGTGACTACTCTGATTTTCTTCTGAATGAAGAACCATCTCCTCCTATCTAATGAAGGGTCCAGCCACCCTGCAGAAGAAACTCATTTCAGCTGCTTGTATTTGGTGTAAAATAAATTAAGTACAACTCTGTGCTAAACTATAAGTCCACAAAAGATGTTTTCAAAACAGTTTTTCTGTCATCTTTACTGTCTAGGATATAGTTTAACCCAGGTTTGAGTAGTCCAAGCTTTGAAGGAAGTGTTCTCGCTGCCAAAAACATTTCTCTCCATATTTTTTACAATTCTTTCATCTCTTAAAAGATTTTTGAATGAACTCATTCTGAGTTTTATTGAGGAAGGGTTCCTGGACAGGCCCTCCTAGAAGCTGGGAGCGGCCCTGGACGGTGGTGTTGGAGGCGGGGGACTCCATTCATCTGCATGCTCTCTCTAGCATGTTTGCTCTCTCTCACTCCCACTATCTCTCTCTGCCACCTCTTTTCCCTCTCGCTCTCTGGTTTTCCATTTTTTTCTCTCTATCTCTGTCTCTCTCCGTCTTCTACCTTCTGTCCCTCTCTCTGTTACCCCCCACCACCCTCTCTCTCTCTCTCTCTCTCTCTCTCTCTCTCTCTCTCTCTCTCTCTCTCACGCAGCAGCGACTCATCCTCCACGAGACAGAACACGTCTGCAGGTTTCAGATCAGCGGGAACCAGACCTGACCGGGACCTGAACCGCACAGTCCGGGCCGGGACGGACGGATCGACGTCTCGGATCTGCAGCAGTTTGGTTCTACTGCTTCAGCGGAAAACCAGAATCGGCGCGTGTCCGTGCTCCGAGGTGAGACTGCTCACTGTGTGTGTGCGTGCTCGTGCTGCATGGATGCATCAAAACCTGGATTGACGCTCCGAACCGAGCTGCAGTCACGTGACTGCGGTCCTGCAGTCCACACCTGTCTAAACACCTTTCTGAACATCTTTGTGTCCGCGCATCAGTGTGTCTGAACACCTGTCTGTCTGCAAACCTGTGTGTCTGTCGTTCTGACGCGGGTTGTGTGATGAAGCGGCTCCTCTTCCTCTCAGCTGTCATCTTTACCTGCACAAATCTGTGTCACTTTTCACTGTCAGAACTAGTTATAAATAATACTGTAATATTAAAAAAAACATTACAGCACCTGGTCCAGCAGCACCTGGTCCAACAGCACCTGGTCCAGCAGCACCTGGTCCAGCAGGAGCTGGTCCAGCAGCAGCTGGTCCAGAAACACCTGGTCCAGCAGCAGCTGGATGAGCTACACCTGCTGAAATGATGGATGAGCTACACCTGCTGAAAAGATGGATGATCTACACCTGCTGAAATGATGGATGATCTACTTCTGCTGAGAGGATCATGCAGGGACCAGGGAGACTGCTGTGCATGTGTATTCGATGAATTCTGGCGACATACCAGACGTGATCACACAGCTGGAGAGGCTGACAGCATTCTGGGCGGATGAAGATCCATCTAACTCCATTAAGGCCCGAGGATCAGGTCTTTGCATATAAACCATTAAAAACGGATGCGTAAACGCTACTTCGGCTTCTGTTCAGCACTTGTAGAATTCCTTATTGGGAAATGTCGACCATTCTGTCTGCTGCAAGACTTCACCAGCGTGTTTTAGATAGTTCCCGGTTCTATCGCTGACGCTAATCCAAACGAAGAAGTCTCTGAATACAGGATGCCAGATGTAACCTACTGACTAAACATTCAGAGAGTCTTGTGGTGATTAAGTTTGAAGTCTGGTCTTCCCAGGTTCATGCAGGATATGCATGTTGCTGGTAGATGTGGAGAACATCCTGGACTTGGCAGGCAGAAACACCTCATATAAAGCCACTCCCTCCCATGTCTGGACCTGTTCGATCACACTAAGCTGATCCAAGCCTAAAAACCACTGCTGAAACGAACCAGATCAAAGATGAACCGGGTCAGGGTCAGAGTAGAGGGAGCAGACTCTACAGGACTGTTTCATCCACACACGACGCAGGAATTTTCAAGTCGGCAGCTGTGACCCCTTAACACTGAGGTGTAGCCGGTTACATCGTCAAATGTGCTGAGGATGTCACTGTAGCTAAGAACTTAACGAAGCTGTGGATAACTGAATGCAGCCTACAGAACATGAAAACTCCAGGACCATCTCTGTGACCTGAGGAACGCCAGACAGATGACAGATGTGGCAGGGGATCCAAGCGCTGATGGGTTAGAAAACCAGACAAGACTGAGGACAGTGATGCTTCACCACCAGACTTCCTCAGCATTTTCTTTGGTTGGTTTGAAACATCAAGTCCAAAAACAGGTGTAAGACCTGGTCCCTTTCAATCACGTGACCTGCCAGCCTTCATCTTAAAGTGACCCGACACTGAAGATCCTAACCAGGATCAATCCATGAAAAGTGGCAGGGCCTGGTAGTATCCTGGGACATGGGTTTAAAGCTTGCGTGACTGAACCGTCAGATAATCTGACTGACATCTGCAGATTCTCCCTCAGGCAAGGCATTGTCCCTGGATGTTTGAAATCCTCCTCAACAATACCAGTCACAAAAAAAAAGCCAGTTGTGTTCTGAGTGAATGATTATCGTCCCATAGCGCTTACCAGTGATGAGGTGCTCTGAATGGCTCGTCAAACCACGCATCACTGGATCTGTAGCACTTCACCTGGTCTCCACCGTTCCACTGAGGATGCAGCACCTACCGACCTACACACAATCCCCAAACAGCTCAGAATTTACCAGCAGCTTACCTCGGAGACTGATGTAGAAACTCCATCTGCTCAGCCTGAATGACTGCCACTTGTCTGTGGATTCTGGATTTCCTGACTGGGGGACCACAGTCGGTCCACATTAGAGAAAACATCTCCAGCTGCACCAGGGTGAGAGCTGTGCTGGAAACATCACATCTTACAGGGGTAGTGGTAGGCTAGTGGTTAAAGAGGTATGGAGGACCCAGGTTCAATCCCCCGGGTTAACAGAGGTGAGCCACTGTGGCTCCCTGAGCAAGACCCTTAACCCGTAACTTAACGGGCGCAGCACCACCCCGCTGTAGCCCACTGCTCCTAGTCTAACTAGAGATGGGTCAAAAGCAGAGAACTAATCAAATTCCGGCATGGATAATAAAAGTATAATAAAAAAAAACGGTCATGTTTGACACATGAGGAGAACCTGTTCATCTGAAGATGAAGAAGAAGTCCGAAGAAGTCTGAAGATGACACCACGACATGGGAGTGATACACAAAAATGATCAAACAATGTAGAGGGAGGATGTTGAACAACTCCAGAACTGGTGCAGAGCTAACAACCTGGTGCTCAACACAGACAAAACAAAGGGGATCATTGACTTTCAGAAACATGAAGAACATCATCGTAGTTATGAAAAGGACCCAGCAGAGGCTGCACTTTCTGAAAAAACTCAAACCAGCATCACTCCCCACCAGTATCTTCACCACTTTCTACAGAGCGAGCTGACATATTGCATTACCGTTTGGTACTCCAACTGTAACTCACCAGACTAGAAGACTGTCGAAGGTTTTGAGAGGAGCTGAAAGAATCCTTGGTGTCTCCCTACCCTTTGTCCGCGATTTCTTCCAGCGTTGCTGTCAGAGCATGGCTCTGAACATTCTCAGAGACCCTCACGCCATCTCCATGGACTCTTTGAATTGCTGCCATCAGGCAGGAGGATCAGGAGCATGAAAGGAACCACCAGGATCCTCACCAGCTTCCTGCCAGCAGCTGTCAGACAGCTGAGCTCTTAAGCTGGAGCTCAGGAGACCTCTGCTCTTTATTCTTGTTTCCTCTCAACAGATCAGCTTCAACACCAAACTTTTTAAAATAGACATTGTGGAGATAGACTCAGGAGACCTTGTGCAATTGTTTTATTTGTGTGTTTTCGTCAATATTACTTTAGTGTTATTATTGATTAGAATGATCGCTGCCAGCTACCGTACGGAGAACCGCTGACTCTTTCCGTTCGTGATACAATGTGGCGACAGAGAAACTGACAACGCTTGAAAGCTAAACAATAAAGCTTTTAAGAGACTCGCAAAACAGACTCAACTGTGACTTTATAAACTCACAAATCTGCTGTGATGTCCACTTCTGGAAAGATCTGCTGCTATCTTAAAGATTTTTCTCTTGTGAATATTTTTAAGTTAAGTTTGGAAAGGATTTAGATTGCTTTTACACAAGTTTCTTCTCTAAAACTACTGCTGCTGTCTTTCCCTCCAGGCATTGTGTTAACACACAGTTGAAAGTGGAGCTGTTTCGTTCACCTACATCGCTCAGGTGTGCTTGCAGTGGGGATGTGAGGGCAATAAAAGGCTCTGATTGGTTCAGCTACCAATTTCATTGTGACTTTATAAAAGAAAGGGATCAAAACAACAAGATCTGTGTGAGAAGATGTCTTATTTTCTGCTCATGTCTAATATGTTGGCCTTCTACTGGCCACTGAGGTGGAGAACACAACGCTGATGTTTGTCCTGATGTTTGTGGTGTTTAAAGTTTAGAGTTCCTTAAGTGAAAGAACTATACGCAGGGATGACATGACCCCTGGTTGCTACGGCGACGCTGCTTTGTTTCCCAGGTTGATGAGGATGATGATGACGAGTTTCTCCTCTTCAGACAAGATGAAGAAGAAACCAGCGAAGGACAGTCTGACCCTGCTGCCCTGCTTCTACTTTGTGGAGGTGACAAATAAAATACAACACTTAAATACTTAACGCAGCCATGCTGCAAAACACAAACCTCTTTTCCATATTTCTTTAATATAATTTGTGCTTCTTTAGTTAACATTTTTAGGTGCACATATTTACAGTGTACATTAAAGTCCTGCTGGAAAAAATTACTCAAACACCAAAGTCAGCAAAGAGGCTCCGGGTTTTAACTGATTCAGCTGAGTAAAACTCTTAGGTCGTAGTTTCTATGAAGTCTGACAGCTTCTTAAGACGCATTTATGTTTACTTTTGTTAATGTGACATGTGGATGTCCTCGTCTGCAACAGCTGCCCATTGTGGCTTCTTCTATGGTGTCGCTGTACTTCCTGGAGCTGACCGACGTGGTGCGTCCAGCTCAGGTGGGTTTCCGCTGCCACGACAGGGACCTCAGCATGCCGTACGTGGACGGTGGAGACGAGCTGATCCCCCTGCTGATGCTGCTGAGCCTCGCCTTCGCCGGCCCAGCTGCCTCGGTAACCCTGACGTCCTTTGTTATTATTTATGTTGCTGAACTTTCAGACATCTCAACCAACACTGCCAAAGTTAATTTTAATTTATTATCATTTAAAGCAACACTGCAAAAGTTTGGTGGGTTTTGCTCTCTGAAGCCCCCTACAGCTCTGTGGTGGTACTGCACTGTCGTAAACTAGTGAGCGGAACCTGTGATCTGTCTTGGTAGCCGCGTGGGAATTTTTTAATCAGCTGAAGACTAATTTAACCTCGAAAGAAGATGAATTCTTCTGTAGTTTTATCTTCACCACATGCCAACTGTCAACTATATCAACTGACGAGGTAGAGCGATATTTTTATAGCTTCCAAATGAAGCTAAAAGGAGACAACAAAAACTGAAGAGTTGTATAAATAACTTCTGACTTCATTTTTAGCAACTAGACTAAAGTTCATTATAAAATGTGTATTATGGAGGCTGTGAACTACTTTGTGAAGACGATAGGTAGGAGTTATATACATCATAAATTGACGGCACAAGTTACATATTTAGTTTTTCAACTTCCAACTCTTATTTGATCTGATGATTTTAAGCAATGATCAATTAATGATGCAAACTGGACATATTTACATGTAGTCTGAGAACTACTGAAGTCTTACACATATTAAATTAGTGCAGTTGTACACTTCATTTATGTGTTTTTATGTGAACTTTGAGACAGTACCGTACAGAAAAAGTAAGAAAATATTAAGTTTTCCACCATGAAAACCTCATAGTGTCTGTTCAGTTACTCACACACGTCTGACAGGAAGAACTGCTATAATGCCTTGATGTATGATTTAAAACAACAACACAACATCCTTTATGATGGTTCAGTGTCAGCCCTCAGCAGTTTGGTTCCTCGCTGTACCAGCCTGAAAACAAGACTCCACAGTTGTAGCAACAGTCAATATGCTTCTGTTCAGATTTCTTTCCTTGTCCAAACAGATTCAATTATGATTACTGTCCACATGTATTTCTGGTTACTGCAGTTACCATTCAACACATTTCTGCTTCAATGCAGCTGATATCTGTAACTTACGGTCATCTTCACAGCTTCATCCACCACTCATGTTTACATTTACCATAAACACAGAATCAAAAACGTTGAAGAGACACATCAATAATAAACTGAAAGAAGGGCCAAATAATATTCACAATCAGGACACTAATGCTCAAATAACCGACAGCATCATCTGCAGTTATGATGATCTTCCTCGGTAACGCTCATGGAGTTTAGCTGCAACCACAGCAGAAAAGATATAAAGTGAGAGAAATGGAAGAAAATATTTTCTTGCTCAGTAAATCGATGTCACTGAGGCAAGCTGAGTTAGCATGATGAGGTATTAGAGCACCTGGAGGAAAATGAAAACTAAACAGTCAGAAAGAACAAACTGTTTCAAACAAATTGAGGTTCATAATTACCGCTTCTAATGTTGCACATTTTCTTCCCTAAAGGGACTAAAACTGTGTCATGCTTGCACAGTTAGTCTCAGCTATCTCAGCTGGCTCGAGGGAGTCATGTGGGGTTGGTTTGTTTTCTGTACCAGATCATGCTGGTGGAAGGAGTCATCTACTGTCTTCAGTCTCGTCTGAAGCTCCGCAGAGCTGAAGGAAGCATCACGGCCGGAGGCTGCAGCTTCAACTCCTTCCTAAGGAGGACAGTCCGCTTCGTAGGTACGGCAGCACACCTGTTGACCCCTTCCCCGTCCTCCCCTCTTCTCACTTCTCCATCTGTGGATCTGTGACACCTGTATGTCCACACAGGTGTGCATGTATTCGGGTTGTGTGCAACAGCGTTGCTCACTGACATCATCCAGCTGTCCACGGGTTACCACGCCCCCTTCTTCCTCACCGTCTGTAAACCCAACTACACGCTGGCAGGCGTGTCATGCAACAAAAACGCTTACATCACCAAAGACATCTGCTCGGGACACGACCACCACGCCATCACAGCAGCCAGGTGCTGGAGTCACGTCATGCTTGCCTTGCTGTTAATAAGAATCTTCCAATTAGCAATTCATATTTTGTGTTTCCTAACAGGAGGACGTTCCCTTCCCAGCATGCAACTCTGTCGGCCTTTGCTGCCGTTTATGTTTCTGTAAGTGTTGCTGTCTTGTTGCGTTGTAGAGATTTAAAATCAATCTGAATGTTCATGAAGCAAAAAGGAGCAACTTCTGCTTTTGTAAAATGAATTCAAACCAGATGTGAAGAGACCTCCAGTTCCTCTACGGACCACTAGAATCTGGATCTAGACATGCAGTTCCTTGACTGATCGCTGGTGGATGATGGACATTTTTGCTGGCTAATGATTAGTTCTGGTGGATAATGATTAATCCTGACTAATAATACTCATTTTTGGGGGAGGATGGTTATTTCTGATGGATGATGGTCTGTTCTGGTAGATGCTTAGTTGTCTGAGATGACTGTCAGTCTTGGAAGATGATGGTCAGACCTGATGAATGCGTAGTTGTGTTAGATGGTTAGTCCTGATTGATGAAGTTTAGTTGTGTTGGATATTGGTCAGTTCTGATAAATGAAGGTCAGTATTTTATCACTTTCTCTGATCATGTCCTCCTTCTTTCTTTCAGATGTACTTTAACTCCACCATCTCTGACAGCACCAAGCTGCTGAAACCGGTCTTAGTTTTTGCGTTTTCCATCGCTGCGGCATTGACTGGTCTGACACAGATCACACAGCACCGCAGCCATCCCATTGATGTCTACGTGGGCTTCCTCATTGGAGCCTTCATTGCTGCATACCTGGTGAGATTCACAACTATACACCTGCCCGACTGTCACGTCACCTGGGTTAGAAATGAAAAATGTTGTTAGTCAATAGATCAGATCAATATCTCAGCATTTGTGTTGCTGTTGAAGACATAAAACAATGTTGAAATGGGTTTTAGAGCCCTTCATTTTCATAATCTGGTGTCATAACACAGTAAAGCAACCCAGTACTTTTTAGGAGCACCTTGCACCACCCTGTTCCGAGGGGAATACCTCAGTGTACAGGCTCAAAGTTAGAGCAGTTAGTATACCCACTAAAGCCTGTCTAAACGTCTAGGCCTGGGCAACTTCAGAGTGAAATAAGGTCTGGTCCCTCTAAGTGGTCACTACTGCTAAACCTTGCACACCTGTTCAAGTTCCTTCCCCACCACATAGGTGGTGGGCCAGTTTAGGTCGAGGGTTGGCACACTGAGGTGCATGCCTTTGGCTGTCACCCATCCTGCACTGCTCCCTGCTCATATGGCCCCTCCTCAAAGTGGTGGGCCTAGGAAAGAAGTTCCTCCCCAAGACCTGGTTCCAGTTTGGGCACCCACTAACCCATATCCAGGGGAGAGACAGTCTGGTCCTCATTACAGCTTGTCATAAGAGTCCATTTCAATTGCGTTCAGTCTGGCTGGTCCCCCAGAACTACCCTACCTGGATGGATGGATGGATGCATGGATAGATGGATGGATCATGGATTGATTATAAATAGATGATGGGTGGATAGATAGAGCAATGGTCAGTTGGTAAACTTTTATTTTCTTTGATGGATAGTTTGTTATACAGTCAGGAGTATTGCCCAGTGAAATTCCCACATACACAGAATCAGTGGCGTGCGATGACGTTCATGACTGGCGAGGCACTGACTTCATCACAATCCCATTTACAAACATATGACGCCTACAGAGCAGACAAGAGGAAAAAATAAACGGACAGCTGCACACCTCTTACTAACTGTAGATTGTAGCGTGCTGTCACTTATTCTGCAGCCGAGGAGTCGCTACAAGAATCACTGGGATCACGACCGCCCCCTACCATGAGGCAGGAGAGGTGCGTGGCTCTCTCAGTGCCTCATCGCAGTCGTTTTATGATTTTTCAGCACAAGAAACATGTTACACCCATACAGTTGTTGACACACACACAAAAACCACAGTACATCATATACATCAACTAAGCTATGAAAATTTAGTTCATATAGCAAAAGTGTTTGAGCATTCTAATGGCGACATACGGAGAGACACCAATAAGGTCTCACTGCATCCCAGCAAAGTTCGCCGAATCATTCAATCCAGGTGAGGCTCACCTGGTTGCTGCCTCACCGCATGTCTCTTCTCAGTATTTGAACAATAAATGTGAAAATTCAGCGATTTTGACTAAAAAATCATCTAAAACAGGTGAAATTAGTTGGAAAATAACTTTATACTGCAAATTACTGGATAAATATAACCATTTAACTAATTTTTTTCATGATACATTTTTTTCTTTCCATGACGACAGGTGAAACACGGCTTCTCCTGTCTCCCCTGACCACACATCACTGCACAGAATCATACTATAACACGTCACATAATTCTGTTTGGGACTCCAGCGGTTACAGGTTTGTTTTTAAAGTTCTTTGTCCTGCATCTTGGCAGAACAGATCTACAACCAAACAGCTGGAGCTTCTGCAGAGAGACCGTGAGTTCAGTCAGCTAGACAGACCTGGACCTGTCTGGTAACTCTGGTTCTGTAAAACACTGGGAGTTCTTCCAGCTGTCCAACAGCAGTCTTAGTTGACATCCTCCCAATGTAATCAGCCCACTTTTTATTTTTCATAGAAAAAGATCCAAACCGGAGAAAAATGAAAAGTTAAAACACACGCGATAAAACAAAAATAAAACATTTTCATGAAAGACTTGTCAACATTAAAACTCCGAGGTTTGACTACAAGCTTTTGCATCCTGGTGGACATACAGCACTGGTGATAGTGTTAAAGTTGACTATATCATCAATAACTGTTCACAAGTATTTGTATTGATGCACCATCTCACATGATCAATGATAATCTCCTCTGTTTTTGAGAAGATCAATGCTCAAGAAGGAGCTTTTACACATCTAACATTAGGCCTTGAGGACATTCCTCGTCACCAAGCAGGAAAAGTGGCAGTGAGTAATCTGCATACTTAAATACCTGTCCTGCCCTCATAATGATGCTGACAATCTATAAGGAGAATAAAAGTGGTGAAAAGATACATCCTTGCGGTGACCTTGTGGAGGACAAAAAATATGTCTGATAAAACACCATTCACACTGACCTTCTATGGTCTATCAGTTAGAAAATCAATAAACCATTAGATCAGTGTTCATACATGATGCCTATACAAGTTGGTCTAATAAGATATGTAGATGAAGAAAATTAAAAGCAGAAAAAAAATCAATGTGCAAAGTTTTTACCACTATCAAGGTGTCTCTGAAGGTAATTAAATAACGTGGTGACGTGCTCAACACCTCTACCAGAGAAAATCTCAAAAGAGAAAGTGTCCAGATAAATATTCTTGATTTTCCTGAAAGACATGTAATGGGGTGGTGGATTTTGGTGAGAGACAAAACTTATGTTGAAAGAGATTAGTTTCTGGTCAGAGAAGGGAATGAAATGGACTTTACAGTCTGTAGGAGTAACTCCAGAGCAGCAAACCAAGTCTAGAATATGACCTTTAGAGTGGGTAGGGAATGAATGAGTTGTTGTAATCCAAAACTGTCTAGACAGGATACAAAACCTCTGGCAAAGGCATTATTGTGACTGTCTATATGGATATTGAAGTCACCAAGTATGTTTGAGGAGAGTGTGGACAAATGAACAAGAAGAGCTGTGAAGTCATTTAAAAAAAATCCTTATTAGTCTTAGGTGGTCAGTTAAAAAGTACATAAAATAATGGGAGTAATTCCAGGGAGTTGTGAAGGAGCGTATTCAAACGAGTGGAAAACCGGAGTGTCAACTGGCATGACTTTCCACTGCTAGTGGGTAATCATCGTAAGACCCCCGCCTGAGCCTCAAAGTTTGGAAGTTTAAACAAACCTAGGTGGAGTGGATGTATTAAGATAAACAAAGTCTGGGCCACGTTTGAATTAAACAGAGAAAATCCAACTTACAGTCCAAGATCCTGGACAAGATCCCCCTTGCTCGCAAGCGAGTGGATGTTTAACAAAGCAAAGTGGACAATGGTGTTTTGTTGATTAATAGTGGAGTTAGTCAACCTAGCCAGACGGGCTAACACACTGTGCTCAACGTCCCAGGTGAAGTTACGAGGACGACGTTGAGTTGTGGACCAGATGGACTTTATGGAATGAGAGTGATCATAGTTGAAGTTATGCTGGGACCCTTGGTGACTGTACCTGTGGCAGGACTTGGCCAGCGATGTCTGGATGGAGGTGAAGAGCTACAGGTAGAACAATGTTAGGATGGGAGCGGAGTCAGAGGAGCTCAGCATCGGAATACTGTAGTAGAGCCTTCGCAAGGCACTGAAGAAAATACAAGGTAGCCCAGGTGATTACCATGATTTGCCATTATTTCAAGTAAGAACAGTCCTGGAAGTAACTGCATCTTTGAAGTATTAATAATTTAAAATAACAGGCGAGCAGTACCATCCACTCACTTATGCCAAACAGAGACAATGGTCATTATACAAAATGGGCAACCCGAGAACCACAAAACATCAGATGAGGGGGCAGCGCAGGGGGTTAGTAGTTCTGGGCATTCTAGACTCACCTCAAAAAGAGAAGAAGAGTTTACTAATCAACATGGCATTCATCAAGAAGAGAGTTAGAGGACAAAAGTGGTATTAAACTTTTTTGAAGAAAAAACAATAGTTGGTGGATTTTGTTCAGCTTCATTACAGTCTTCCAGGTTTTCACACTTCTGCTCTGCAGCCACACTAAAATCACCCAACTTTTGTTTTTTTCTTTGATGGAACATCAGCAGAAAATCCCACAGTAACAAAAGGAAAAAAAATACTCAGTCAGAAAATTAACTAAAGTGAAATTAATATGACTTCAAAATTGGCAGTCCAGTGAAAATAAAATAAAATCCAGTCATGAATCAATCAAGTTGTAAGTAAACAGTTCCACAGGCTGTTTGCTCTCCAAAAATGTTGTCTAAGGTGGTCTAGATGGATGGATGATGGATAGAGGGATGGTTTTTCACTCCCACTGGTGGTTTCAGTTGAAGCTGTGATAGCTTTTCATCAAATGAAAGTTTATTGGAGTAAAGCTGAAGAACGGATGTGAGTTCTTGTCTTTTTCTCTGTTTCAGTGCAGCTAAGAAAGTGTCCAGCTGTTGTCATGAACACTATTTTGTGTTTCTGTTGTCATGGTAACTGCATCAGTATAGATCTGATGGAGACAAGGCTGGTGAGTCACTGGAGGACTCTTTATTTACCATCATTCTCCAGGTTTTTCTTTTTTTACCAGACACACAGTAGGAGTAAGAAACAGAGCTTCGATACAACAGAATGTCCCATCTGACAGTAAGAACCCAAAATGTTTTTCTTACCAGCTTCATTTTATTTGTTAATGTTGATCAGGGCTAAAAAATAAATCCAATTCAGATCAAAATCAATCCATCCATCCTCTTTCTCTTATCCAGGTTCAGGCTGTAAGGGCAGCAATCTAGCCATAGAGATACAGAGCTCCTTCTCTCCGTCCACCTCCATATCTTCCAGGAGGACACCAAGGTGTTCCTAGACCAGCTGAGATATAATCTTTCCAACTGGTGAACTGGTAGAGGACACTGTCTTGATCTCTCCAGGACCCCGGTACAGAGGTAGTCCAGCTGGTTCCAGTGGGTGGACCCCCTGTTGTTCCTCCTGAATCTGAGTTTTGACAATCGACTGGACTCTCTCTCCAGAATCCCTGCACAGACCTTTCCAGGGAGGCTGAGGAGTGGGGTTCTCCTGTAACTGGAACACACCCTCCAGTCCCCCTTCTTAAAAAGAACCACCACCATCCCAGTCTGCCGGTCCAGAGAGACTTCCCCCAATTATTGAAAATAAAGCAATTAGTCAACAACAAAGACTGCAGTTATCCATCCATCCATCTTCTTGACCCGTTGTTCCATTTCTGGGTCACGGGGGTCTGCTGGAGCCTATCCCAGCCCAGCCCAGGCGAGAGGCAGGGGTACACCCTGGACAGGTTGCCAGTCCATCGCAGGACTGCAGTTATTTTAGACATTATCCAGCATGTCTGTTGAAGGCTCAAAGACAGCATTTTCTCCTTTTCCTGACTTTCAGAGGTTAAAAATCATCTTAAACTGTCACATCTCCAGTTTTCACACCATCTAGTTGTCATTTTGAGATGTGCACAATTAATTATTCAGCAAATAAAAGTTTGAAAAAGCAGTCAGACCAGGAGTTCCACTTTCTCCTTTTCCTTTTTTTTTTTTTTTTTTAGACCATCTGCTGATTGGTCTTCTAAACCAGCGGTTTTCAAAGTGGGGGCCATCAGGGGACCCTAGGGGGCCCTCAGAAAATTAGTGGGAAGCTAGGCAAAAAAAAAAAAAAAAGTTCAGCAGCAATGTGTGTTCCAGTTGTCCTTGGATTTGGGTTTGGGGTTTCCTGGCAAGAAGCTAATGCTGTTTTGGGGGCCTTGGCAAGGAAAAGTTTGGGAACCCATGCTGTAAACCACAGTCACAGATCAGCCCAACCAATGAGTCTATCCTCACATGGGGGCAGCTGCGCCCCAATTGTTAGGAAAGCTATTTCATACCAATTCTGGGTGTAGTATTTAGCACGTGGAAATGTGGTATTTAGCATGTAGAAGAGTGGTAGCAGCATGTCCACCAATAAAACGACAGGAGCGTGTTTATGTCTGACAGAATGTGATTAAACTCCGACAGAACTGTTAGAAAGGGTCAGCTGTTGACGCTAGCAGCAGCCCGCTGGATTCTGAAGTTGGGGAAGGTGAGTTTCTATGACTTTCTGAGTCGGAATTCCAACTTCAGGTTGCGTTCCAGTTGAAACTTCCAACCAGGAACTCAAACATTCTAACTTTCAGTAAAACTGGAATGCATGTTAAGGTAGTGACAGAATGATTAGTCTGGATTGTTTTTTGGTCCCAGGCGTTTGACTGAAGAGTTAGCTTTCCTGACTATCTGCTTTTGTTCTCCTCTTCCAGGCGCTTCACGCTGTTGCCAACTTCAAATCTTCTGATGATGTCACTCAGGCTCCACCCCCACCACCACCGAAGCAGGACCCTCTTCGTGCATTGACAGAACGAGGACATGAGTCCGTCTACAACAAGGGCCCTGCCTCCGCCTCTGAGAGTAATGACGAGATAGCAGCGGCTCCTGCTCCCCTGGACCGACTGGAGGGCCTGGGGTCTCTGCAGAGAGAGAAGAGTTCAATGGGGAGCCTGAAGAGGGCCAGTGTGGATGTGGAGCTGCTGGCCCCACGGAGTCCTATGGGCAAGGAGACCATGCTGACCTTCAGTAACACTCTACCAAGGGCTAGCATCAAAGTTGATGGGGTGCTAAACTCAAACGAGGGGTCCGTGGGACCAGAGGGGCCAGAGGAACCGATACAGCCAGCACAGACAGTGCAGCGGCGCCTGAAAGCGGTGCAGGTACCCGTTGATCCGATGCGGTCTCAGCAGTTGGTTTCAGAATGGAAGCAGAAATCAATAGAAATGCGAGGCCTGAGCGTTCGTGACGAAGTCAGTGAGGACAGCTCCGAGATGGGCTCCACTGATGATGGAGGCTCCCAGGCCCCCATCTACCCCCATCCCACTGTCCAGTATGGGAGGTCAACCCGCAATGCAACTCCACCTCCAGGTGGCATCAAAGCTGTGGCAACTCCCAGACCTCCACAAATCCCTGAAGCAGGCCCACCGCCAGTGTCCCCAAAGAGTGCCTTGACACGTGCCAAGTGGCTTGCCATCCGGGAGAAGACGAGCGGGGAGGGGTCGGCCCGCAGCTCCGCCAACCAGCCCAGACTCATGCAAGTGATTGCTATGTCAAAGCAGCAGGGCCTTCTCCCGTCATCTTCCTCTGGGGAAAAGTCCTCTGAGACCACCTCCACCTGCTCGGGAGTCTCCTCCACCGCAGACTCGCCCCACTACAATCCTCCTGCTGAGTCTCAGCGGGAGGGACCAGGCATCATCACCGTGGATGCTCACGCTCCTCACCATCCTGTTGTTGAAGTGCCACCTCCTCCTCAGGCCCCACCCTTGGCAGGTAATGGAAATCCATGGGAGTGGGCCACAGTTTCCAATGGTGGTGACACCCCACGAGATGCCTATGACCTCAACAAGCTGAAGCGAGGAGACTCCTCTGCCCGCGGCAGCAGCTTCTGTCCACGCCGCTCAGCCTCGCCTCGAACAGCCATCGAGTCCTCCCAAGCACCGCATCACCCGCCAGTGGATATATCGGCCGATGCTCAGCGCCGGGAGACAGTTATGAGGCGCAAGACAGCACTGATCCTGTTGGATCGAGAGATCCGCAACCAGACTGAACAGGAGAACTACTATAAGTGTCTGCAAGGGGGGCGGTTGAAGGATTAGATTTGTATTCTTTCAAAATAAAAGCCTTATTCGAAACTGACACTGGGAGGACTAAGGTACTACAAGATCTGAATGTTTCCAAGTTCCTGATCTGATCCAGCACAGCCAGGTCCTACTCTGTACCACACAGCTGCCTGGAGTCCCTGCAGCCACTAGGATGCCCATCCTAGGAGGTTATCCTCAATATCCAGTATTTTCTGGTGAAATTAGGTGCCGGTTGTAAACACTCAAGGCGCACACACACACACACACGTATATATATATATATATATATATATATATATGTATGTGTGTGTGTCTGTGTATGAATGTTTACCAATGATATAACATGACAAGTCTAGACCTAAATCTATCCTCTTTATTCTTAAGATCTAACAGATTTATCATGGATCATATTAAGCTTATGAACTCCCCCATCACACACAGGCCCCATGACAGAATCTTGAAAAAAAACCCAAAAGGGTAGACATGACCCTGGTGAAGTCTATTTGAGAAACAATGTCCACATTACCAAACCTCGTAGGTGGATGCTGGATGGTTTCCATGTAACTTCCTGGAAATTCAGCAGTTAACGTGAATATAAAAAGCACAAACCAATTTTAAAGATCCACTCTGGAAGCACAAAACATGCAACAAACTGAACCCCGGACCAGAACCTGAGCCATACAGCAGAATCAGAATGTCCAGCAGAACCTGAACCCTGAAATGAGCCATACTGCAGAACCAGAACCCTGAACCATAACCTGAGCCATACTGAAGAACCAGAATTCTAACTTTTCAGTGGAACCAGAACCCTGCAACCCCTGGTTGTATATTTCCTGGAGCGTGTTGTTGTCATGGTGTTGTGGTGGCTTGGTTGGTATAGTGATTCTAGGCATGCTCTTCTGTGATTGGTTGAGGCTGTGAGTTTGTTTTGTTTTGAGAATGATCTTCACAAACTGTTTATGACTTCTTTTAAATCTTAAAAATGGACTGAAGACAGCTGCTGAAACCGGATCTCATGTAAAATGTGGGTGGTATGAAGGCAGGAAAACACGAACATTTCAGAAAAAAGTTAGAACTGAAAGATGAAAAATCTTCTGTAAGGTCACCTTGGGTGTAAAATCAAGAAATCAAATGTATTATTAGTGTGAAAAACTCTGCCACTGTACCAAGGCAAAGTGCAGCAATATTACACTTAATTTGAAAAAAGGGCTTTATTAAATCCCTTCTGCCCTGTGATAAAGTATCCTGGTTCAGCTCTGACTTGTTTCAGACAAACCAGAATGTTGAAAATGTAGGAACTACAACATTTAAGCTAACATGAAGGTAAACCCAGTAAGTCATGTGACTGTTGTGGCTTTGGTTTCCTACCTGGAAAGCACATGTACTGGAGTCTCCCTGGTGGTCCTGGATCCAGACCTGCCATTCCTTAACTTACCTTCAAGATCTAGATCCAGACCTGAAGTAAAATTACTCAATCTTCAACCTTACTGCTAAGTAATTTCAAGATATGGTGCTTGACCACTGTAAGGCGCTGAGCTTTGATCATCCAGCTGTACTCAGACGTGATTCTGGTGGATCTTAGACCAAAACAACTGGCCTAAATCAGAACAGATCAGTGATCAGAAAAGCTTCTTTGCAACCCAGCTCTTTTTATCCATGTTTGTTGAAAATGTGTCAAATAATTCAAACATTTTTCTCCTAAATGTTGTCAGTGGAAATCCAACTGGAGCTTGAAAACACATGAAAGATGTTCTCCCAAACTCCGGTCACTGCCTGCTGAGGTCCTGATGGCCAGTCAGGGATCGTATCTGTACATGTGAGGTGCTGATGAGCCAATCATATGTGCTGTTACTGTGTCTGTGCTGCTGCATGTGATCACAGAGGTTTGAAAAGACCAACTTTATCTGGAATCTGTTTGTTGTGACTGAAATGTAAAAACAAAAAAATTAATGTGCTGCTATAAAAACAATTTGTCAGAGTGAAGATGATTCTGCATGCTTTGAAAAGTTACAATAAAACATGTTTGTCATGTTTAATGTCTCCTCAGTTAACCTTCAACAGTGTGGTGTGCAGTTCCTCTGCTGACCACTAGGGTCTTGATCCAACCCTGTTAAGACAGGAGGTCAGCTTTACAGCTAAAGCTATTCACACTGGAAGAAAATAACAGTTTTGGTTTCCATAGTTTTGGTTTTACATCCATACATGTACAGGGAGATTTTATCTTAAGCTCATCAGGGAAAAATATATTAAACCACTAATTTATGTATAGCTGGTCTTATGACAGGTGGCATAGGCAATAACTAGTTGTCATCACTTTAGGTACTTACCCCTCTATTGAGCTGCGAATGAAGACCTAACAGAACACAATAAGTCATATTTAAAAGAAAACACATTTTGTTGTGTTGTTAATTTTACAAATAGACCTCCATGACTAGTTGTGTGTTGGACTGGAAGGATACAGTTTGGACAGGAAGTTTGTACTAAATGAGCATCAGTTCCACTTGTCCCTGTTTCAGCTCTACTACTCCAGGTTTCAGATCTACTACTCCTAGTTTCAGGTCTGTAAGTCCCATTTTCAGCTCAGCTAGTCCCACTTTGAGCTCCAGTAGTCCTGATTGTAGATAAGGATAAGGATAATCCATTTATTGTCAGTACATATCTTAGGAGATGCACTGAAACTTGTCCTCTGCTTTTAACTTCTGTAAACTGTGTTTTAACCCATCACTAGTTAGACTAGGAGCAGTGGGCTGCTGAAGCGCCCGGGGAGCAGTTAGAGGTTAAGGGCCTTGCTCAGGGGCCCATAGTGGCTTGCACTGGTTAACTCAGGGGATTGAACCTGGGTCCTCCACGCCCAAACCCACCTCTGTAACCAGTAGTAGTCCCAGATCTACTTTTCCTGTTTCAGGACTGTTAATTCTGGTTTCAGCTCAGTTAGTACTGGTTTCTGCTTCTATTCATAGTTTTAAATCCACTAGTCTTAGTCTCACTTCAGCTAGTCTGGGTTTCAGGCCCTTGTTGAATCTCCATTAGTTCTGGTTTTAGCTTCATTTAATATCTGCTAGTGTTGTTTTCAAACTTGATGTATCTAGTTTGAAAATGTAGAAGTAGCAGCAGCAGGAAATACCAATCAGACCAACCCCAACCCAATCAACCAATTGTGTACTGATAGTTATATTTCATCCTGAAAGATCCATGACACAAGGTATCCCCTGGACCCTTTGGACCACTGGCCACAGGTTCCGGCGTGGCTTGGCTGGAAGGCCAGATGGCCCTCATTCCAGATGAGGATGGATAGATCTACTTAGGAAGATTGCTATTTGTTAGCATTATTGGGTAGCATGAGCTGAGCTAAAACAGCCTGGCCTGCTTGGTTCTGGGTTTGGTTGTGGCCAGCTGTGGATGCTAGCAGCTTTAGGCCTGTGAACAGCAGGCCGGGCCAGATGAATCCCAGAGGAGTTCCATTAATCCTCATTTCCGCTCTGGTATCACTTGTTTTGGGTTGCTGTTTTTGAGGCGACACTTGAAATGAGCATGTTTAGACAAATTTAATTAGAATGAATGAAAGCGAACATTAGTTAGCATGATAAGTTAGTATTACCTAAACCAGTTAACGTGTGGTAACTGAACGTATTCCAGTTGGATTCCGAACCTGCTGGTTCTGCCCATTTTTGGGTTGACCGCTGTAAACCAAAATCCTTTTTCAGGGACCTGTAAATGAGATCATAGGGGAAGTGTCCTATCCTGCACACCACACATCGCCCTTCTATATAACATAGAAGTCCTGAGACTTCATGGTACCAGATCTGGATGGGATCTTGTCAGAACCTCTGGATCTGCTACAGGCCTTGACGGTAGATGAAAACCACAACACCTGATCCAAACAAACTCCAGCTCAGATCTGCTTTTCCTGCTTTTTCTCCAGCTCAAACACGAGGTTTTGGGTTTAGTCCCAACAAGATTGGTGATCAGATCAACAGCAATTCCAAAACCCAACACACACACACACACACAAAAGCATATGTTCCCCTCTTTTTTGGAACTATCTAACTGCAGACATCCTCTCAAATACGTTGCCTCATGTCCTTCAAGCCTATTATACAGTTTCCATGGCAACGGAAATGATGGCCGATGTTAAATACACACTCACACAGATTTTCATGTTGGTTTGTGTTGATGTGATGACAGCCTTTCTGAGAATCAGAATCTTTTGTTCTGGAAAACATATTCTGATTCCAGCATAGAAAACAAACATGCTGCCTTCAGGTACACTCAAAAAACAAGAAACCACTCTTCAAGGAGGTCCAGTGCACTTGGTGTGCAGATAGTCTGAGAGGATATCTAGAATTCAAGCCTCTCCAAGAATCAAGAAATAGAATAGAACTAGAACAGAAAACAATGAAGAACCATCTTCTCATCGACCCAAACAGAACCAAATAGAACAAAATAAAATCCAGAATTCTTTGGAAATGACATAAAGCGTTTCTAGTAACTATATGTCAGAGCCTCTAGTGGTGGCAGAAAGTCACTGAACATTGACTCATCATTCAGGAAACACTAGAACATGGTCAGAACCTGAACCCAGGACCAAATTTGGACATTTTAAATTGATGAATGGCCAAACCAGGATAAATCTTCATTAAAGCCTCACCTGGTCCTCAGAAGGACAGAAGAACCACAACACACACACCTCCATCTCTGCACTGCAGTTCCACCAGCGTTGCCATGGGAACAGCAGCTGAAATGTGTGTGTGTGTGTGAGCGTTTAGAGCTTATAATCAGAGGAATGAAAATATAAAAAACAGTGGGACTTCAAAGACAATTAAAAAAAGAGAAATAAAAGTGGATCATAAAAGTTGTCTCTAACTAAATACTTGAGCTGATATTTAATTTTCTTTTGAAGGCCTTGAGGCTCTAGTGGCCTTTATTTAAAGTAGCGTGACAGAAACTTTGGGGCAGCGAGAACCAACACAGAAAAGAGTCCCAGGCTGGATACTGAACCCAGGCCAGCTGCACCAGCTCTGCAGCCTCTGTACATACTGCATCTGCTCAACCCAGAGACATCTGCCGCCCCTTCAGCTGGTTTTTAAACGACATGACACCATCTATCCAGAGCTAAAACAATGAAAACAATTCCACTGCCCAGGAACTGAAAGCTACATTTTCATTTAAGTGAACTTGGATCTGACAGAGGTTGTATAAAAGAACAGGACACCCTCCCTATGATGTCAACCACATGATCCTTAAGAGCTACTCTGAGCTACTCCAGCTACCTCTCTGACAGCTTGGCTGTAAGCACATCTGACACTGTGGTTAGGAGCATAGGAGCTCCACAAGGAACTGTCCTGACCCAGGACACAACAGAGAAAAAGGACTAACGCTTAATGACCATCAAATGAACATACTACAGTTTCATTATATATCAAGATAGTACTGAGGTAGCTGCTGCTACCTCATTTCAGTTGGAACTTGGACATTTTAACATGGAGGTCAATGGAGATGGAGTCAGTATTGGATCGAACCTGTAGCGGTCAGTACAGGAACTGCATGTTTTCTTTCACTCTTGGTTTGCCTAAGACTAATCGGCTGGATGTATGGCAACAATTCAATACAAAATATATTGTGAATCAAAGGCTCTCAGAACCAAACTCCAGAATCTGTAACCAGGAAATCAAATTCTCCATCCAAGAGTGTAATCATCTTTCTGGGTTACACTTTTCTTTTCTCTGCATCAGTTCTAAAACTATCTCTGTTTTCAAATCATCTTTCTCAGTCGTGCTTTTTCTTTTTGCAGTTGCAGTTCTGAAATAACTGTCAAATCAGTGTGGTATCAATCTACTGGGGGGAGGTGGGGCATAGCCGAGATCTAGTAGCTCAATGGTTACTGAATGACTGAGCATCAACATCAGAGCACCAAAAACTTGCTTGTCGTTGTCGTGGAGAACCAGCAAGCAGAAGTAAGTTGTTATTGTCTGTACCTACTTAACCATAAGGATAATCCATATTATTTTCAGTACATATCTTATGAAACACGTCCTCTGGTTTTAACCCATCACTAGTTAGACTAGGAGCAGTGGGCTGCTAAAGCTCCCAGGGAGCAGTTTAGGGATTAAGAGCCTTGCCCACAGTGGCCCCTCTGTTAACCCAGGGGATTGAACGTGGGTTCTCCATGCCCAAACCCACCTCTGTAACCACTAGGCTACCACTTCCCTACATGTTAGGGAACATAGAACCACTGTTACATGTTAGGGAACATAGAACCACTGTTACCACAGTGGTTGCTAATGTCATTAATAAATTACATCACGACAGGATAAATTACGCCTGTCAGACCACACTCAGGGTCACTGATGAACATCGTCTCAGTTATAAGGTAGTACCCGTCAGACTGAAATCATTCAAAAATAAAAAGAAAGGAAAGAAGCCTGTCAGACCTGACTGAGCAATACACACACGGATTTAATGCCTGTCAGACCGCGTTCAGGGATCCACTTCCCCTTTTCAACTGTACTTCCGCTGTGGCTCCGACTGTTAGCAGTCGTTAGCAGCAGCAGCTCGGACTTTCTTCTCGCTTCTGATTCAGAACGGACCTCTGTTCTTCACTATCTGTTCAGACTCAGTGGGTCTTCCCTCAGACCCCCACCTGTCTGACCCACCTGTCTGGCTCACCGGTTCACCTTCTTCAGCTTTCTTTCCATCGAGCTCATGTCCCATTAGCGGGGAGCTAACAGCTAGCTGCGGTTCTGATGAAAACAGAGAGAAGGGGGATCACCTGAGACATGGACACGTGACCGCAGAGCCACCGAGGCACAGGTGAGGCACAGACGCTTGGACTTCAGAAAGCACAGGCCCCGAACACACCTGAGTCACGTGATCAGCCTCGGTTCGTACCTCAGTCCGTCAACAAAGTCACGTGATATGTACTAGTCGGTACCACACATTACTTGAGACTACCTATAAACACAGGGGATACGTGATCAGCCTTGATTAGTAGGATGTACTTCAGATTAGTTATCAATATGAAACAGCACGTTATTTGTTGATTAATTCAAAGCATCTGAGTGTCCTGATGAGTTCTGATCAATATCCTGTAAATGCAGAAACTAGGTTTACTGGACAGTGGCTCCACTTCTCAACTCAACCACCCGGCCCAAACCTGGTTCACACCTTGTCCAGATCAGGATGAGTCATCAATGATTGTGTGGTCTGGAACAGGCTAAATCCTCATTGTTAGCCTTGTCTGGATCAGGATAAATCCTGGTTGTTAGCCTGATCCGGATCAAGATACGTCCTGGTTGTTAGACTGGTCTGGATCAGGGCAAATCCTTATTCTTAGCCTGGTCCATATCAGGATAAGTCCTGGTTGTTAGCCTGGTCTGGACCAGACTTGTAACCAGGTTCCTGCCATGGTAACGGACATATCACAGCTTAATCAGTAATCTTCGTTTAGAGATTAATTCTTTTGCTGTAGTCTCTTGTTATTTGATTTTTTTTTTTGTTTTTAGTTAGTATATTTTGGAGTATAAACTGACTTTAATTGCAGTCGTTTAAGAGCAGGACTAACACATCAGGCTTTTTAGAACAGGTGAACCTCCCCTCCTCTGGCTGGAATTGATGAATTGTGTTGTTTCCTGTTAGTTCCAGGAGTGTGAAGTCGTTCAGGTGTCAGAGAGAGTCACCTGAGCCCTGGTGAGATTCTGCCCCTTCACTCTCAGCATGCTGACGGCAGCCATGCTGACCTAGGATCTGGCGGCTGCGGCGAGTTTGAGCTGTGTGAACCCAGCGAAGACGACACCATGTCAGACAACCAGGCCAACAACAACATCCCTCCAAACAACAACAATAACATGGGGCCCAACAGGAACCGGAACCCCAACATCAACCAGAACCCCCTCATCAATGTCAGGGACCGCCTCTTCCATGCCCTCTTCTTCAAGATGGCTGTAACTTACGCCCGCCTCTTCCCCCCCTCCTTTAGGAGAGTCTTTGAGTTCTTCGTTCTGCTCAAGGTGAGGAAGCCGATACTTCTTTTACAAAAATCTAGATTTGCTTCTGTGTTTGGGATCATTTCCTGTCACATGACCCAGTTGGAGCCAAGCTTCAACTGTCAGGCAGGTGTCCTCACATTTGTCTCTAGAAAACTCTGGTCTACTCAATGACTGACAGGTGTCCCAGACCATCAACCCTCCTCCACCCTGGTTGACAGTGGGTATGACATGTTTCTGCTGAAATGCTGTGTTTGGGCTTCTCCAAACATGGTCCTGGACCAGACAACTCTTTGGTCTCATCTGTCCCTTAATTCTGCTGGTTTGTTCAGATGCGGTTTTGTGAACCTCAGTTGTGTTGGGACGTCCACTCCTGGGACTGTTTTGAATGTTTTCTAGTTGTTAAAAATCTTTCTCTTTGCAGAACCTTGAATTCCAAATTGGTTTCATATTAATTGATGGTCGTCATTAGTTGCTTCTCTAGGAGCCCTGCTCATATCTCTCCCTCTTGGCATTGTTTTAACACAGCTGAAGGCTCTAGGATAGCAAACTGCTCAAATGTTAAATATCCTTGTCAAAGCTCATGAGCTATCTTTAGCATTTCAACAGTAGATCTCATTGATAGCTTTACTACACTAAACATAGTCCAGCAAACTGAAACATCTGCTTTTATGGATGTCTACACACCAACAACCTGGCCAGTCCCACCAAAACCATAAACTGTTGGAAAGAAAAGACAAAGCGTTAGGTCATGTGATCCAGAGGTTTGTGAAGATGAGTTTGAAGTCTCTCTTTTTTTTTTTTTTTTTTCATTCTCCACACCATCATGTAACCCGGGAAACCGACTGGAACACACTCGCCGTATGTCAATCAAAGTTAGCTGGGGCTACCAGCTCCTTCAGCTGATTCACGCCTACATATCTGCAGCACTGGCGGCGGACATTTACAGCGGAGTGAAATCAGAAATATCAGCTGTATTCAGCTGATGCTGAGTTAGTATAAACCACTGATTACTTTACATAGCATGACTATAACTGATAAGGGTAGCCATTGGTTGAGCTTACTCTCAATCAAATGTCTATGTGTCACATTCGAAATAAATTTGCTGCTTTATATGAATATACTGATGTGGTACAAAAAAATTCACCACCATCAGATTTATCACAGGTGTGAAATCAAATGATTTAAGACTAAAACAGTTTTTTGTACCAGACTGTAAATGTATTTATTTCAGCTGTAAAGTTGGCCATTTTAACATGGAGGTCAGTTGAGATTAACTCACTGTTGGACCAGCCTTCAGCTGGATCATAGGTCACAACAAATACTCATTCACTTGCATACACTTTTTCTTTTTTTTAAACTATGTGTCTGGCTCTAGTGGCCTTTATTAGTCATGTTTTCATGACACTTTTTCATAAAAGAAAAGCAAAACTGAATGTGTGACAAAAGTAGTGATATGGGGACCAGTGGATGTGTTTGTCTCTGTGTATGAGCATAACTCTCCAGGTTCTCTCTCCATATCTCTGTATTTGTAGAGAAGTCCTGCGAGACGTCTCTACTGAATAATGAAAGGAAAATCTTGACTTTGAAGAAGATGGACAAAAACATCTTTACTCTTTGACAAATTTTTGACATGCTGCTACTGTTGTTACGAAAACAGTCAACAGCAGAAGAAGGCAGCAAATGATCATTCAAATGATCACTCAGAGGCAAAGCCATTATTTAACACTGTAATGCAATAATGATTCATTTGTCTGGTAGCAAAACCATGTTGTATTAATGAGGCCAAAAACAGCCGGAAACTAGGTTTTAATGACTTTAGATTGAACAAATACGTCACATCCAGTACTTCCGGAGACATGGAAATATACAAGAAGTGTTTTGTGATAAACTGGATTATTGGCACATCTGATGAACTACCTCGTCAAAGCATAAAAAGGCTTTTGCAATATTTGGCAGTTTTTTCCATTGCAGGTTTTTCTTCATGATACTTAGGTTTTGCGCAAATCTAGGGGTAATGGGAACGCAGTGAGTGAATTTGGGAGAAACTTCGGGGCAGAGAGAAGACATGCAGGGAGTCACATGCAGGGACCTGGACTTGAAGCTGGATTTGAACCTGGACCTGGTCTGCCTGCGCAGGGATGGGAGCCTCTGAACATGGAGCACCTGCTTAACCAACTGAGCTATACAGGGCCCCATAAAATGCAATATTTTAAAAGAAAAAACATAAATAATTGTGAGTGTAATAATAATCCTGCTTGCTTCCTGGGATGTTCATATGTGGCTCCCAGAGGTTTACAGATTCCTTCTGTTTTTCTTTTGTAGTACATGTGCCTCCAGGTCTTCCAACATACTGCAGTAACTCCCGTGGCTTGCAGAAGTCCAGAATCCACTAGTTTGTTTCTGTGTTTATGTGAAGCCTGTTGGGTAAATTTCAGCCACGCAGACTTGGACATTTAACAGGATTGTGATCTGGACTACCTTTGACAGATGTCTAATGACCTCTTTCCAGAATCTGTAAATCTTTAGGCGTACCCATAGACATTGAAGAAGTGTCTGAAATATTACTGGTTATGATTCAATCTGGACCAGTCAGTGCACGTTACAGTGTTACTGTACACCCTCATAATTTAGGTGCAGCAGCTTAAATCGTGTGTTCATTGGTTGTTTTAGTTCCTCATTACAGTTTATTTCATCTGTGTTGTCTTGGAAGTTGCCTCTCCAGCTGTGACTCTTCATCAGTAGACATTAGTAAGTTCTAGCATGTGCATTGTAACCCTCTTACTTTCACTTGTCCAAGAGCAACGCCATCTGATTTTGATCACATTAATAATCTGATTTTGAAGTTTGTTTTAACTGAAATGTCAATACTTGGATTGTTTTTTTTTCATTGTCAGCCTTTGTCTTTATTTAGATATTGGTTGTTGACAAAAGAAATGACTCCAACAAGCTTATCACTGGTGACGGCTGATGAGTCATGCTATGTCTCTGCTACACCAGAGGACCACTGGTACCTGACTCACAGGTATTAGGTCTCAGTTTCTACATTCTGGAGCTCATGTGACTATGCTTTCCTCCTCCTGCTCCCTCTCAGGCGCTCTTCGTCCTTTTCATCCTTGCCTACATCCACATCGCCTTCTCCCGCTCACCCATCAACTGTCTGGAGGCGGTGAGGGAGCGCTGGCCCCGTGATGGCATCCTGCGGGTGGAGATCCAGAGGAACTCCAGCCGGGCCCCGGTCTTCCTGCAGCACTATGACTCTGCCGACATCCAGGAGGAGCTGGGAGGAGGAGGAGCGGTGGCGGCGCTGAGCCTGGCGGCACTGCCGGAGGAGGATGAGGAAGAGGAGGAGATGACCCTGGAGATGTTTGACAATAACTCGGTGCAGGTGAGCGCTGTCACTGGCAGTTACAGTCATGATGTGGGAGGAGTCAACTCCATCTATCCTCTGATCACATAGGTGGAGCAAACACAGCTGGTAACCTTACCTCACTTACTACATGCTAGCTCAGATTTTACTTTCCCTCTAAAACAAGGAGAGATGAACAGATTTGATGATCTTCACCTCCAGATACTAGCAGATCAGACCGGAGTCGGTTCTGGCAGTCCGTTACTACAATTTACAGCACAACAAGACGTACTGTCTTTAAAATAAGAGTGATTATGCTCTGATAGGTCTTTATTCACAGCTCGCTGTTAACGCCATAAACTGGAATGCAACTGTCAATCACTAAACTACGCATTTTACATAAATTAGTGGTATAATATAGCTATGGAGACCAAAAGTGTTTTTATACCAGGCTACAGACACACTTGTTTCTTCTAGTGGCTGGTCATCAGAGGAGCGGCACTTTTTAGGGCTTCTGGCTTAGTCTCAGTTTTGAAAATGAAAGGTATCCCCTTGGTCTCCACCTGTCCTTACGAGTCCACACCTGCCCATCTTCATCTGTCTGCAGTTTGAGCTGGACATTGAACCTCGTCTGAAGCCGTCTCTGATTGGAGGAGGTGTTGGAGGAGGAGGAGCATCAGCAGGAGTAAATGACAGCCGGGACGTCTCCTTCACCCAGACCAGTAAAGGTATGAAACTGTTAGGGGTGCAGCAGGTAGGCCTCACAGGTTCCCTCCTCCTGTGACTCCACCTCCTTCTATCTGCAGGTCTTATGTTGGGATGATGAGTCTGTTGCTGGATCCTGGTGTGTTCATGTTGTTGACAGTTGTGGACATGGTTGTGGTGGACGCTTATTGTCACTGATTTGTGCTGTTGTTGCAGTGTGGCCTCAGGAGGAGTACATTGTAGAGTATTCTCTGGAGTATGGCTTTCTGCGGCTTTCCCAAACCACCAGACAGAGACTCAACATCCCCGTCATGGTCGTCACTCTGGGTCAGACTCCGAGCCACCGACATCACATGACCACACAATGTGACCAGAGATCTACCTATCTGAGTGTTTTATTTATATATATATGTATATATATATATATATATATACACACACACACACACACACACACACACACACACACACACACACACACACACAC
>JAOWBL010000019.1:711404-755763 GCA_028564865.1 Zenarchopterus dispar
ATATATATATATATATATATATATATACACACACACACACACACACACACACACACACACACACACACACACAATTAATAATTTTCACTACATGTTTGAACACCGTTACAGCATGACAACAATAGAATGAAGTGAACCATGTAAGCACTAGGGGGCAGTTTCGGACATAGTCCCGATCACATGACCATACCACATCCCATGACCTCACCGTGTCACATGACATGTTTGCCCAGCTGAAACCTGTGTGTTTATAGATCCCACCAAGGATGAGTGTTTTGGAGATGGCTTCAGTCGCTTCTTGCTCGATGAGTTTCTGGGCTACGACGACATCCTGATGTCCAGTGTGAAGGCGCTGGCTGAGAACGAGGAGAACAAAGGTAAGCAGAAGTGCCTCCATTTACTCTGCCCACCGCTCCGACGGAGGATGTGGTGACAGGATAAACTACCGGTCGTGTTACACCAGACAGCACTGCTTCAGTGTGAACATGTGGAGGAGGAGGTGTCATGATCAAGGCTGCTCATCCTACCTGGATCATGTGATCGTGGTTGCCCAGAAGTAGAAAGGTCTTTTTTTTTTTTTTTTTAATCTGAAAGAAAACTGACAGAAAGCAAAGTCAAACTACCACTTTTTGAACAAGTTTATAAAGCACTGCCTGACCTCCAACCTTCTTCACCTGCAAAACAATCAGAACTTTCTTCTGTGGTACAGAGCTGCTTTCTGCAAAGAGCTGTTGTCGGAGTCCCGGTGTGGACCCAAGAACAGGCCTAGTACTGATCTCCTGTTGTGGGCTCTCTGCAGGGTTCCTGAGGAACGTCGTCTCTGGAGAACATTACCGCTTCGTCAGCATGTGGATGGCCAGAACCTCATACCTGGCTGCCTTCGTCATCATGGTTATATTTGTAAGTTAACTGCTGAGCTGTATCCAAAGTGTCCGTAGGGAGTAAATGTTTAGAAACACCACTGTGACCATTTAAAGATTGGAGGTGTCTGATTGGTTGAAGAGATGGTTACTTGTTTGTGTGAGTGGTGTAAGGTCAACCTTCTCTACTTTGTCTTCCAGACTCTGTCGGTCTCCATGCTGCTCAGATACTCTCACCACCAGATCTTCGTCTTCATCGGTCAGTTCCCTGACACTGGTCTAAACCATTTCAGTATGACTCGGTTCGGTCTGGAACAGATCAGTTCAGTGTGACCCAGTCCAGACTGGACCTGACCCCCTCAATGGTCATTAAAACCATACTGGGTCTCCTTATTTTTATTGGACAAGGAAAAACAATAATGGGGACAATTGTATGTTTAATCTCTGTGTTTAGTTTATGGCAATTTTATTTATGTTAGTTGCTTTTATTAAGTAAACCCAAATTTCAGGTCCAGTTCTGACTCTCAGCTGGATCTCTGATCCGGAGAAAAGAAGTTAATCAGGTTTTTGTCCACTCCTTCCAGTGGATCTTCTCCAGATGCTGGAAATGAACATGACCATCGCCTTCCCAGCAGCTCCTCTGCTGACCGTCATCCTGGCCCTTGTCGGTGAGTTCAGACCCTGGAAACCTCTTCTTCTCTATCCTTCACCCCCCTAGGAGTAAGAGGGGTACAATCAACTTTGTCCTTACACTGGACTGTTGGATCCCTAACATTCCCAAACATAACCTTGACGGTCCTGTTTCCTTTAGTCCAGGACGTCTGGTCTTTGATCTCTTATATTTTTGATTCCACCTCCTCACTACTGCTTTCCTGTGATGTCACTCACTGTTGTCAGGTATGGAGGCCATCATGTCAGAGTTCTTCAACGACACCACCACCGCCTTCTACATCATCCTCATCGTGTGGTTGGCTGATCAGTATGACGCCATCTGCTGCCATACCAACACCAGCAAACGCCACTGGCTCAGGTGAGACGGTCACGTGACTGGAGTTCCTTTGAAATCACTGACCGGGGGCCGCTGTGCCACATGCTCACGTATCTCCTTTCAAGCAAGTGTGCTCTGGTTGATTCCTCCTGAAACTACATCTGAAATGAGGATTGGCAGCTGCAGCTGAAGCTCTGGTCTTCTGGACTCTGTTAGACCAGAGCTGGTCTTAGTGGTCTCTTAGGACAGCTAACAGCTTATAAACCACATTATCTTTAAGATAAGAATGTCTGTGACAGTAGATAAAGTGAAGACCGTCAACAATGCACTGAATTATGAATTAATTTGTGGTTCAGTATAATTTTACCTGATGAGGTACAGATCTTCCTGGTTGGACTAAAACCTTAGGCTTTTTAAGTCGTTCCATTTCCCCTGATTCAGTCCAAAAAAGGGGAAGACAAACTGCCCCTTCCTGTACTGACCACTAGAACCTGGATCCAACAGTGAGTTCATCTCCATTAACCTCCATATATTAAAATGTCCACCTTCGCAGCAGAAATAAGCTACTGAACTGTGGCTAAAGATGTAACAGATCATAGCTGTAATTTCAAATGAACATGTCTTGCTGCGCTGGTAATTGTACAAAAGAGAACACACTGGACTCTGGGTTGGTCAGGGAGATTCTGGGCTGGTCTAGAAAGTTCTGTCGTCTTGGTTTCCACCTGTGGACCTAGGTCAGTTGCAGGTCTAGGTAGGCAGATCCCAGCAGACCTAGGCTAGTCCTTATTTCAGCTGTGGCAGCACTCGTTCTGAGGATTTTTGGGTCTGTTTATTAACCTGTCTGGTACAGGAGAAGGCTCTAATTTAAAGCTTTGGTCACATGACCTCTGCAGGTGTCTGGGTGGATGTTCTATGTGTTTCTTTTCGTTCCAGGTTCTTCTATCTGTACCACTTTGCCTTCTACGCCTACCACTACCGCTTCAATGGTCAGTACAGCAGCCTGGCGCTGGTCACCTCCTGGCTCTTCATCCAGGTCAGAACATCCACTTCCTCACTTGTCTGAAGCCCAGCCCCTTCCTAAACCACCCTTATGTTTTAACAGAACCACACTGTCTCTAACTGTTTTTGTCCACCTTTTCCTGCAGCACTCCATGATCTACTTCTTTCACCACTACGAGCTTCCTGCCATCCTGCAGCAGATCCGGATCCAGGAGATGCTGCTGCAGAACCAACAGGGGGCTCAGAATCAGAACCAGCAGGGGGGTCAGAACCAGCAAACGGGCCAGAACCAGACAGCTCTGCAGGACAACCTCAACAACAACGGAACGGCAGCTGCTGATGGTCCAGGACCCGCTGACTCCCCCCAGCCAGGATCCACCAGCACTGGATCTCCCCCCCCAGTCTCTCAGGCCCACCTCTCCCTCTCCCCTCCACCAGCAGGAGGAGGGACTGGGGAGCCGAGGGCAGAGCTGAACTGGGTTGCTCAGACAGCAGCCATCATCACAGGAGCGCTGACTTCCACCGTTGACCTGGGGGGAGGAGAAGCAGCGGGGGAGTCAACAGAAAGAGGGGGTGAACCAGTGGAGGGGTCAGCCGTGGGAGTGACAGAGAGGTCAGAAGCAGCAACCGCAGGAGCTGCAGATCCAAACATTGTTTCAGTAGAAATCAAGCCTGCAGAAGGAGGCAGAGCCGACACACCTACAGAGAGGGGCCTCCAGGGGGTGGGGCCTTCAGAGACTGCCTCCCCACACACAGACTGCCCCCCCTCACAGTGCTCAGGTACAGACTGTGACCTCAGAGTACCTGAGCAGCAGCAGAGCTCCGCCTCCTGAGACAACAGGCGTGCATCATCACACCTGTGTGAGCTCAGGCTGTCAGCTGATCAGGATCATTGATCTGCTTTCTCCCTACATCAGAAACCACACCCCCATATCTGAGTGAGTCCAGAAATGGCCAATCTGAGGGTCAGAGCCCTCTGGAGGATGGCAGATGAAACTTTTATGAAACCATGTGATAGTCGTGTGACTTCAGAACAGAAATGTTTGGTATTTCTGCCTGGAAAAAGTCCCAGGATTGATCCTCATGTTGATTGATGAGGGCTGCAACTGAATTTTTTTCAGCTTTGTTTCAGAAATGCCAGAAGAGTGAATATCCTCCAACAATTGTCTTAAAATGTTTGTGGCAGAGTCTGTCAAATGATCACGAAAATAACCACTAACACCTATAACAGGAGGCATTATCGATGAGGTGCGTGATCAGTAAGGTATAAGGAAGATATTACATCACAAGAGATGTTGAGATTCTTCTGACTTCTGGCATTTCAGAAACTGTTAGATTAATTAATGAGTCATTAGTGGATGTACTAAGTGGAGGCTCTGAACTCCACCGATCCGTCAAAGTGATCCCAGGTAGCTGGAGTATTGAACTGACTGAAGCTGAATTAATGAAATTCAGAGCTGAGCCTCAGTGATTGGTGACAGATTGAAATGCAAACAGAACAATTTCTATCTGCTCTTATTTTGAAAAGAAAGACTTGTACAGGAAGACTGCTGTAGTTGGTGGACGGATCAATCAGGACTTCCTGTTAGAATGGATGCCTTATCAATAATACTTATACTTTCAGCAGCTGAGCAAGCTGATTGGTTGTGCAATATTGCCCCAGTTTTGTCACAGCTGAGGCCCCACCTCCAATGAGAGGTGGTGGCTTTCCACCATGAAGCATTCAGCTTCAACCCTAGTTTGGTTTCGGTCATTTAAATCCAAAAAATGAGTGAGACCGGAAATGTTTTCTGATGTTTGAAGATGTGAAACACAAAACATGATGTCATCAGTCATATGACTCCTTTCTGTGTTTGTATTCACCTGCATGACAGTCTCTCAGACACTCAGACTGTTCGGCTATTTATCATACATGCCCATCCAACAATCTGATCACATTCAGCGTTCGATCCGATCCAGTGTTTGATCCAATTTAAACCCTAGATCAGATCAAAAGCCGAGCCAGCCAAACTGTTGAGTTGATTCGATCAAACACTCGAGCCGCTCTAAGCCTCGATCCCACCCAGTACTGGATTTGTTCAATTCTTGATCCCATCAACACTTGATCTGATCAAACCCTTGATTGGATCCAATGCTTGATCAAATCCAGAGCTTGATCAAATCAAACCCTCGATCCAATCCAACGCTCAGTCCCATCAACGCATACTCCAATCCAGTATTGGATCTGATCAAACGCTGCATCCAGTCCAATGCTGGATCCCCCTAAACCCCTGAGCTGATGTCTCTAGTTACAGGTGGATGAGGTGTGGAGGAGGTGGAGCCTGTGTGTGACTCTGGCTGTTCATGACTGGGGGATGTGGGTGTGGTTTCTTCTTCGTGCCTCTCTGCTGAATGACTGTAGCGCATTAGTTAATCTCAAACCTGAAACTCATCAAGCTGTATCCAAGTGTCCAGTAAAACCAGTGCAGTCTGACAGCCGGTGTGTCTTCTTTTCCATTCAATTCAAATTCAGTAATACTTCATTTATCCCCACAGGGAATTTAAATAATAATTATGGTTCATTTTGAAGGTAAATAGGTGATGTGACTTCCTGGTTCGACTCCCTGGCCTGGCAGGACTCTTTCTATTGAGTTGGCATGTTCTCCTCGTGGTTGCGTGGGTTCCCTCCAGGTACTCCGGTTTCCTCCCACAGTCCAAACACATGTATGCTAGGTTGAATTAAGAACTCTAAATTGCCCGTAGGTGTGAGTGGTTGTTTGTCTCTATATGTGGCCCTGTGATGGACCGGCGACCTGTCCAGGCCGTATCCCTGCCTATTGCCTGTAGCTGAGCAGGGATAAGCTCCAGCAGACCCCCGTGACCCTGTACAGGAACCAGCAGGTACAGAAAATGGATGGATGAAGACTTCCTTACAGACCTCTAACAGTAGCTGAAGCCTCAGTCAGCACCAGCACACTACTTGGTCCATTCAGACCACCCTGCCAGCTGTGATGTCATCACTGCCATTCCAGCAGTAGACTGAACTACGTCCTCTAAACTTCTTCAGAGTTGTACTACCAAGGAAAAACTTCCAAGTGCACAAGTCAAGACTTGGACCTTAAATTCGGTCACATCAATGATGGCAGTAGATACCTAGTTTCATTAGCCGCTAGCCTGGCAGCAGATATCTAGCCTGTTAGCTGCTAGCCTAGCAGCAGATACCTAGCTCGTTAGCTGCTGGCCTAGCAGCAGATACCTAGCTCGTTAGCTGCTAGTCAGGCTGCAGATACCTAATTTGTTAGCTGCTAGCCTAGCAGCAGATACCTAGCTCGTTAGCTGCTAGCTAGGCTGCAGATACCTAGCTCGTTAGCTGTTAGCCAGGCTGCAGATACCTAATTTGTTAGCTGCTAGCCTTGGCAGCAGCTGGAACAACAGATTTCTCAAATCGAATACCTTCCAGGACTACGGTGGCCCAGAAGGTTATTTTAAATGGCCATGAAGCCTTTTTGTCTTTTTGAATAAAAATATATATTTCAAACTGAATTGCAAAGTAATTGATAAATACATAGATAATATCTAATTTCAAAGTGGTTTCATACTGAATATTTAAGGGTTTTTATTTTCATTAAAAAAGGAATTGTCATTTATAAACTAATTTTCAAACAAGGTAATTTAAAACTTGTTTTGAAAATTAATTTAAATTTAAATGACTTAATTTTAATTTAAATTACAGAATTTAAAAATTATTTTAGAATTGAATACAGGACACTTTGGGCCTTCAGGAAAGAGAAGGAAGTGAAACAATCATAAATGATCAGAGCAACAGTCTGACCGAGTGTGACCCATCAGGGACGACGCTCTGACCGATCAGAGAGGACAGTCTGACCAGACAGCTTTGTTGTTTCAGCTGATTTTATTTGGAGAAGCCAAACCAAAAATAATTAGGGCCTGAGAAAGAGGGTGCTATGATAGTGTTTATTATTATTTCTGTTATTATTATTGTTGTAAATGAAGTGCCTTTTGGGGAGCTTAATATGTCCAAAAACTTACAAACTTTTGCACACTATTACATTTTGTAAAATTATGTAGCGTATTTTAAGGGTCTACAAAATGGGCTCAATAGCAGCATCTGCTTCATGTTTGTCAAGGAGCACAATACATTTTTGCCTACATAGATCAAATCTATCTGACAGATGTATTTGAAGATAGTTTGGCCTATTCGCATGGGATTAAAATTATCTGTGGACCTGCAGTAATAAATAACAAATGCAGTGGGTGTCTTTGATTTCCATTTGTTTTCTATACCCGCTCAATCCCATACGGGGTCACCAGGGTCTGCTGGAGCCTATCCTAAATCATTACAACCGTAAGGCTGGGGTTTACGGTACTTGGACAGGTCAGCAGTCCATCACAGGGACACATATACAAACAAAGATACACATTCATCCTTACAGGAGATTTAGGTTCACCCGTCAACCAAACAGACGTGTTTGGACTGTGGTCCAGCGGGTAAAGATTCTTCTTGCTGTGAGGCAACAATCCTTGTCTGTGATTTGTAAAGTAAAAATTACCCACCCTATTTCAGCAAACACAGAGGTCATTTTAATCTTGTTCATGCCTGGACAGGAATCTTTATAAAAGAAAAAGTAAAAAACCTCTTGTTGCCTTTTCTGCCTATTTCCCACCATAATTATGGTAATTGTTACTCATAGTATAATATTATATTATGACTTTGGCATATATCCACTACCTGTAGTGTACATAGCTAATAATACACCATATGTTGTAGCTATACCACATACGGTGTATTATCCATATAACATGAAACTTTATGCTGAGATGAATCAACATTAAGCTTCACAGAGACTTATGAAACAAGAAGTCCAGATCAGCAGAAGATGATGACATTTGGTAAGAAACTTTTTATCTTTCATCCAACTCAAAGCCTCTCTGATAGCACAAAACTTTAAGGGCTTTAACAATGTGTACTGGTCAGTTTGTGTTTACCATGGCAACTTAAACACATAGTCATTTTACAATTTTGTCACTCGTCTCTTGACTGATGAGACACTTCTAACTCAATATTCGAAGTTAATGTTAAACAAAAGGTAATTGTTTCATTAAACACAAGTCTTCCACATCACTTCTGGGATCAATGTCTGTACATCACGATCAAACACCAGTGTGAATGGTTGGGTTAGCTTAACACAGATGTCTTACACCAGGCTCAGAGGTCATTTTAGTCCAGTGCAAATAGGACATAAGTTCTACAAAAAAGTATCCTGTATTCATGCTCTCACTCACACAGGAAGTCCGCCATTTTAAATAGAATATGTCATTTTCCCTATGTTTTGCTTATTTCCAAACCTCGTACTTTACTTTTTAACTAACTACTCCTAGAGTTTTGATCAGATCAGCTCAGTTTTCTTTTTGTACAATCTCAACACATGGCTGAGGCCAAATCAAGAAGTTTACAACCTATTATTCAGAGGCTGGCATCATAGTGACAAGGCAAAGTTTGATGTCATTTCTAATCCTTGACATAAAAGAGAAATTGGCAGTAGCTCAGCCATACATTGTTTAAACTCGCACCTGTGACTAAGGCCCAGGTGGGACACTTGCCCATACTGTTACGTTAAAATCATACAAGCCTCATTAAGTAGGTCTTTTGCCAACGCCATGACAGCCATAGTTTAATATACACTAACTGATATTTCTGTGAGGCCTCATCAAGTTATTAATTACTTCCTTTAGGAGATAACTGATTAACTTTATGTCCGAATGTCAGATATTGCTGTAACAATATTTGACCTTCATCTGATCCTTCTGAAGGGCAAAGCACAACCAAACATTGAGCTACTTTCTTCCTTTCACCACATGGTGGCACTATGAGTATGAACAGTTATGAGCACATGGATCTGTTCAGGGTGGGAGTTTGACTACACACAGGAAGTCGGAGGTTGTAAGGAAAATGTCTGCTGGAGCTACAACAAACACAATTGTCATACCGAGACATCAAAATTCACTGACTGCCAGCAACACCACTTCATGTAGAGTGATCATTTTTGACAACAATGCTTCATCAAGCTTTTAATCATTAGTTCCTCAGAAGGATTAGAGGCATACCAGATATTGTAAGGAAGTACTTCAGTTGATGTCTCATGAAAATATCAGGAGGTGCACATGCAGAGATATGGCCATTATGACGTTGGCATAGCGTATTCTTAATGCATTACAGGTGGATCTACAGAAAACTGAGGGAAGGCTTGCCACCTGGGGGTGTAGCCATACGTGCCCGATCAAGGCATGGCAAGTTGATTTGTTTACGGCATTTCAGTGACAAGGTAATTCAATGGGCTTTACATAATAAAAACATGAAAAGTAAAGAGAGAGAAAAAAATGACAGTGGCATAATAAAAAACAGTTAGACTTAAGCTGGAGTTACAGTGTAGTACTGAAAGGAACATTGTTTACCTTTATGTTCAGAATGGTTTAAATAGTTCAGTCAAAGGCAGCTGTAAACAGGTTTGTAATCACGGATTAAATCTAGATTTTAAAGGAACGAAGGGTTTCAGGACTCCTGCAGTTTTCTGAAGGTTTGTTCCAGATCTGTGGAGCATGAAAGCTGAATGCTGCTTCTCCATGTTTTGTTCTGATTCTGGGGACACAGAGCAGACCTGAACCAGCAGACCTGAGAGTTCAACAAGTCTTTGATGTAATTTGGTCCTAAACCATTCAGTGATTTATGAACTATTGGAAGTATTTGAAAGTCTATTCTCTGAGATTCAGGAAACCAGTGTAAGGACCTCAGAAGTGAAGAGATGTGGCCCACTTTCTTATTTCTAGTGAGAACTCAGCAGCAGCAGTCTGGGGAGGACTCTGTTGCAGTAATCAGTTTGACTGAGGATAAACGCATGGATGGGTTTTTCAATATCCCGCTGAGACACTAGTCCTTTGATCCTGGAGATGTTCTTCAGGTGATAGAAGGCCGACTTTGTAATTGTCTTAATGTGTCTCTGAAGACTCAGGTTTGAGTCCACGACTACACACAGATTTTGGGTCTTATTGGTGGTTAGTACCTGTAATACCTGAGGCTGGGTGCTGACTCTTAAATGCTCTTCTTTTGGTCTAAACACAACTACGTCAGTTTTGTTTTTGTTCAGTTGAAGCAAATTACAGCATATCCACTCATTGACTTGTTCTGTCTATAAAGTACTGATTCAACTTCTTTACTCAAGTTAAAGGAAGTAGTATCCTAAATCCACTTCAGTTAAATAAAGGGAGATGTTCTATGTAGATGATCAGATACATGTATCCATAAGACCAGTAAGCTATTTGGACCAGAAACATGTCTTTACACATACCTGGAGGACTGCTGACTTTCTGCTGCTGAACTAAGATCAGACTGATATTGTCTTTGGACCTAATGTCCTTAGAAATTGAATATTTAGTTCACATGTATCAGTTGCGGAGTTCTTGGCTATCCAACATCTGTACAAGAGTCAGCTGAAAATCAGCTGAGAGTTGGGTCCCTGTGTCCCTCTTGTTCTATGTTGGACCCATGAGAACTGGTCTGTGTTTTCAGGTACATAGTTGATGGATAGACACAAAATGGGTCTCATCTGGATTCCAGTTGGAGCAGTCACATAAGAGAACCCTAAATGGGCCATTCACATGGAACCATGAGACGATCCCATATGGCACTCACTTCTATCTCAGATATACATCCAGATGTTAGTGATGGTCTGGAGAAAAAATATACAAGAAAAACATTTATCCAGAGGGAAGGATATTTACAGAGAGATGGCAGTAAAAACATGTTCTCTTTATATTTGACGTCGACACTGTCCAAAACAACACAGCTGATGTTGGAGCTTCAAGACCCAGCTAGCAGCTCAGTCTGCCAACACCAGCCACCGAGAAAAAGATCGAAAAGCCCTCAAATGAAAACATTTACACCAAAAGTTCCAATAAATAGCTACATTTCGTTTAAACTCCCAGCTCTCTAGAAAGTTTTAAATATTTGGAACTGCTTTATGCAAAACGCTGGAGAAGAGGAAGTTCTCCTGAGAGGTCTCCATGAAGACTCCAGGTGGTCTTATTCGTTGCAGTTCCTCAACTGACCACTAGGGTCACCACTAACCTCCAACTTTAAGTCCAACTTTACAGCGGGAATAATCACATTTACAGCCTAGTTCACGAAACTGTTTTGGGCTCAATTGTTTGAGTATACATCCATGCCAACTTTGTGAGGAATTAATCTTTTTTTTTGAATTTATATAAAGCAATACATTTCTTTCTGATTGTTTGACAGTTGGCTCAGCCAGTGGCTAGTGGTTGTGCACAGGACTAAGACAAAGATGTTCAAAACGGCTCTTCAGACACCAGTGGGTGACGTGACTGATGCTTCATCCATTGCTTTTTACAGTCTGCAGTATCAGGAATCTGTTTTTATAGATCATGTGCTGGTTAAAATGGTCTGTCTTACAACTACTCCTTGAATTATTGACTCGGATTTCTTCTCTGCATACTGACTGGTGATTTATTAGCTTGTTATCGGGCCATCTACAACAGATTTTCCTGTAATACGTTATCTCCTACAGTTTAAGAAGAAAACGTTTAGATTTGTGACTCTAAAGTTGAAATGCAAGCTGCTTTAGAAAAACAAACCTAGCATGATGGAACATTTGACAAAAGAACAAATACTCAGCAGTATCAGGTGTGAATTTTTTTTTTTTTTATTAACTCATACATGTCCTTGGAAATCTTCCATATTCCAACAGGTGGAGAATGTCTGTTTTCAGTTCTTCACAGTGGTGTTCTTGTTTAGCTCTGGATGTTGAGGCTGATCTTGTAACTTCACGCCTCCTGGTGGCTGCAGGAAGTAAATACATCTGAATATCATTCCGTTTCATTCGTGCTCGTACAAGCTAAAGTGAGCTAAAACACTGCTGGGGTTGGAAGCGTGGTGTTGCAGGAGACCTTGAACTTGGTCCTGTGGTGTGACAACAGTTTTTGTTTTTAACACAACCTCACAGGCGTGGTCGTTTTTAGCCGTCCCCATCTCTTCAACTCGATATTAGATGGAAATACAGACTAGAAAAAATAAAACCTTCACTTTAGCTAGTAAAATCAGAGACCTCCTGAGCACAAGTAATAAAACAAGTCTTGTCACGCCTTCCTGCTGGTGCGGCTAGATGCTCCATCACGGAAAGTGAGGCTAACGCCCTCTAAACTGCATGGTTGCGGCGAGTCACAGACGTCTGCTCTGTCAAAGCAGAGGGCACACTGCTGCTAGCGTCTAACGACCTTAAAATACTACTGAGAATAGCTGCCGCTTGACTGACTCTTTCTTTATTTACATCGTTAGCCATCTTCTTTCTTTTTTATCTGACTTCTTGTCGTTCACAGACCAACCCCACAGCAATACTGCCACCTACTGGACGTTATTATGGACCCTGATCCACGCATGCGCTCACGGCACTCCGGGTAGCCCCGCCTCTTCCGGGACAAAATGACCTCACACACATGTACTCATTCAAACCAGCGTCAGGTCGCCCACGCACGTGTAAAACCTATCATTTACACTACTATGCCCGAACGCATACACATAAAATCTCCCATTAACAATTTGAGCAGCTCACACAAAACAGAATTAATAGACTCAGGGATAGCTTCTTTCCCAGAGCTAACAACCCTTTAAACTGCAACAAACACGCAATAATCTGCTTAACCCGTGTGCAATGCTTCATACTGTATATTTTGTATATTTAAAAAAAGTTTTATTTTATTTTATTTATTCTTCCAGGTGCACCAAAGGAGCAGCACTCCTAATTTCATTGTATTGTATGATGCAATTACAATAAAGGCTATTCATTCATTTATTCATTCATACTTAACCTTTCATTTATACTACTACGAGCTCACACATACACATCTATAACCTCTCACAGCACTGTTATCACTCATTCAAATGGATATAGGGTGTCTTGTATGTATGAGTGTTAGGTTTTAGTAATGTGTATGTGTGAATTTCACCAGTTTATATGTTGCTTGTGTGTGTATGTGAGAGTTGATTTTATACGTGTGTGCAAGTGATTACACTAGTTTCTGCATGATTTCAGAGGTGTGTGTGAGAGCTGAAATTGCATTATGTTCTATGCAGCCCCTCATAGATTCTCCCTTTGCTTCCAGCATCTACAAGTTGTCCATCAGTCATTCCTACAGAAACCTTGCTAGTCTCAGACATAGTAGTGAAGCTCCTCCTTCTGGTGTGTTCCGGAGATGATTTCGGTTGCTGAATTATGAAAAATTCCAACTTGTGGTGGATTTTGGAGAAAATGTATTTATTGTTCTAGTAACTAGCAAGCTTTTGACAAACTTCTGTTCGTTTGTGCAGTGAAATTGTTCGGGCTGCAGGTAGAGGCACTTAGAAACTAGAGAGTAAGTTTTTCTTTCATGCCAGCAACAAGCTTAACAACGTTAACATCGTTGTCATTAGCAACGACCCAACTCATCCATAAAAGAACTGAACACCAGGAGGCATATTCGGAATTCATTCCTTATGAAATGATAATGAGGTGTGCAGTGAGTAAGCAGACCTCTGATTCTGAAAGTGCTGGTTCTGGCAGCACAGTGAACAGCTGACATGCTAACAGTTGAAGCAGAAAGGTGGTTGCTGTACAGAGTCGATGGAAAGTTGTAAATCAATTAAGATCTTAGGACTTGGTTACATGTTATGATTTTTATGTTCCATTTGGTTCATGCATTTTGTCTTATATTATGTTCAGATGTTGTAAAGTATTTTGTAACTTTTTACTTGTGAAAAGTACAATATAGGTGAATGGTTTATAATTCTTACATTCCCCTGATCAGAAGACTTCGGCCTCAGTCACAAAGGTTCCTACAAACAGTGGGTTTGTGTGAATCTCCCAGTTCCTACAAAATCTGGAGTTTGTAGACATTCGTGGCAGGGAGCATAGTTTCCTACAACCTTTGTAGGAACTCTGTAATTCACAAGAGCAACCTGATGCATTCTTGAGAAAATGAGGTGATTTTCTTCTGCATGCTAGCTGTAGTTTATATGATCTCTGTAAGGATGCCTCAGAACCTACCGATGGTAGACTTATGACCATCTCATGAAAATTGTTGTTGAAAGGAGGCTGTTCAGGACCCCTATGCACAACTCATGGCAACCTCAACCTGTTGGTCAGAAGATCCTTTGACTTTTGGGACATTTTGTCGGGCTATATTAGTGGTAGTTGTCCAATATCTCCACACATCTGTGTCTTGATTGTTTCATATGCTGGAATATCTGTGGACAGGTTTCTAGATGACAATCATGGCGAGAAGATCACAGCTGCACCCTCTATAACTGCAGGAAGAAGAAGCCGATCTAGTGGTTGTAGCTGCTGCTTTCATTTGTCTGCAGGCAAGAGGTGCACATATGATGTATTTATGGAACTACACACTGAGATGTGTAGTTCTGCCTTACGCATTTCTGAGAGGCGTTCATGGGAACGCCTTAAGGGCCCCTCAAGAATAACTTAATATGTTCTTGTGCCATACCTACACAAATAGTGTTTTGTTCTATTAGGTTGCTCCTAGTGTATTCCTCCGACGCAACTTTTTGTGGTGCAATCGTAGGAAATCTTGGACATGACCATCAACCTCACCAAACTTAGGAATGGGCTACGAACGCTGGATTCTTGTAAAGCTGCCTCAGGGAGGCCGTAGGAAAGGGTCCAAAAATTGTTCGTAGAGCATCTGCAGCTATTGGTACGGGTCGTGTGACCAAGGCTTAAATTCTTGCATTCATTCCCTCTTTCCCCTTCACTTACACACAGTTTCAGTTAAAGTCTAGAAATATGTGAATGATATCAGAGATGTGTTTTCACATGAACCTGAAAGGTGTCTCAGATCTGCAGAAACTGCTCCATTGTTAGTAACAGAATTTGCACTGGGAACTGAGCTGTTTCTGGTGGTTCTGTTGTTCTACAGGTACATATTTCAGGATCAATGATGGATCCGGATGATTGACAGCTCAGCCAACAGACATTTCCCAAATCTAAATCACTTCAGGAATGCTCAGAATCAGAATGAAGAAACAAGATTTATGTTTGAGAAAGATAGTCCTCCACATTCTGGCTTTTATCTGATCCAAATCAATAAAGTATTTCAATACAATTCTATTGATTAAAAATGCTTGAATGATCTGTTTGCTATTGGGTGGCATGCTTGATGGGAACAGAATGACCAGTTTGGCATTAGTTAATAAACTATTTTTATTTTCCCTAAAAGTTCTCAAGACTTGTTAAAAAAGAAAATACAGAAATAAATAAATTTTACAACATTCTCATGAAGTTGCTAAACTAAGACTTTTTTAAATCTAGATTTAATAGTGGACTGAAAGTCTTACAACATTCATTTGTAATTTGAAATGATGTAAAGAATCCGCAATAATAATATCAAATTATTATTTTTATTATTAGGGCACTGGACTTCCAGTTTTTGCCCATCAGTATTTTTTCTGATGATGTCATTGGTAGCTCAATTGACTGCATCCAGTGAGAGAGCATCACCTTCTCTGACTGGACAGCCCACTGTGGGGGGGTCGGAGTTTGGACAGGACTTTGTGTTGGGTGGAGTCTGTCATAGAGGTCACGTTCTTTGTATCGGGAGGGAGGGTTGTTGGTGGGGAGACAGTGAGTAAAGGGGAGGGCAGGACTTCTGGGGTCATAGCTACAGATTTGTCCAGGCTGGTTTGGATCTCAGCTCTCCTTGCCAGAGCTCCCCTAAGTCTCTCCCTCATCTCTTCAATTTGTTCCTGCAGCTCCTGGAGTTCTCCTGGCCGAGGTGGAGCCACGGCAGCAGGCGGAGGGACAGGTATGGAAGGGTGTGTAGTTTCAGCAGCAGGGGAGTGGGCAGAAGAGGAGGAGGAAGAAAGGAGGCGTGGCAGAAGACCACCTAACAAGTTTGCTGGTCCTCCATTCTCGCACAGCCTGTTGTCATTTCCTGTCCTCTGATTGGCTACCTCTCCATCCACAGTCTTAGCCCCACCCCCCTTAGCATCAGAGACAGTGATCTGAGCAAGCAGCCGACGGGTGTTGAGGGTCTCCAGCTGGAAGTGGACTCGTTTGAAGTCTCTTCCATCTGCAGAGCTCTTATTGCAGTCATTGTTTCTCATGGCTGAAGATCCAGAGCCCAAGGGCCCCTGGGGGTCTGGAGGGAGCTGGGTCTTCTGCAGGTTACAGCTGATTGAGAAGAAGTGAACAAGAGGGCTTGTCAGTGTTAAACACAATACCAAAGGGGAAAGACATCATCACTGGTCTTAGAAAGAGACTTCATGATCCACATAAATCCAGAAAAGGTTCTCAAACTGTTTCTCAATCGTTTGGAGTTTACTTGTGAATCATCTGAAGATAGATGATTCACATGTGAATCATCCAACAGGTGAGAAGCCCAGGATGTCTATTTCAGAGTCTACAGGCCTCACTGAACATGTTAAATGTCAAAGTCCACGACAAAAGAAGACTTTACTAGTTTGGTTTGTTTGGAAGAGTTCCGAGCTTAAAACGTCTTCTGTCTAAAACGGAACATGGAAGCATGACTGAGGTTCACAAAACTGCATCTAAACATTCAGAGAACATTCAGTTTTGTGCTGAGTTCCTACCCAGGTAAAGCACTAACCACTAGGACCATTAATCTTTTCAGTGATAATGTAATGAATCATTACAGATACATCCTAAAGCGCCACCATAAACAGGTGTCTTTGGATTTGCTCTTGGTGCAGCGAGTATTGAATGATCCTCGTGATCATAGGACCCATCCTGGTACTAGTGGTATTGAAGCAAAGAAGAGGAAAAAAGGGATCAACCCGGAAATCATCTCAACGGATGTTTTGATGGAAGGGGACTCTCCTTCAAAAGAAAAAAATCCACCCCTTTCCACCTCCCCTGCACTCCAAAAAGACCTGCCGACAAGGTGAAGCAGGTTTAGTAATTATTTTTTTAAACATAATAATCATATTTTACTCTTAACTGTTATGTCTGTTTGATATAAATCTTTATCTTGTGTTTAAAGTGTGAGACCTTTGCTGAGGCTGGTACCAAATATTTGTGTTTCCTTTGATTTCTTCTGGGTAAATTAGCTTCTTGGCATGTACTTTTCACCTTGCAAACTGCCTTCATGAACCAATTAAGTTTGTAAGTTTGTAAGCCGAAGTTCCACTGTAGATACAGGTGGGACAGGAGCCCATTATAGGTGTGACGGGAACCAGTTACAGGTGGGACAGGAGCCCATTATAGGTGTGACAGGAAGCAGGTACAGGTAACAAGCGAATCAATAAACAGGTGTGTTTACATCACTGCATTCTAGCAATAACATTTATAGCATATTATTTTGCTGACTTGTAGGTTATTTAAAGTTTATTAACCCTCAAAAGGGCCAGGAAACAAACCTTCTGATGATGGAACAAGTGACGAGGAAACAAACCTTTTCTTTGTGTGTACGCCAAGAAGTGGAAAGAGACATGTGGTTCACCAAGGAGAGGAAAGACACATCTGTTGACCACCAAGACGAGGAAGGAGACCTCTACAGAACTCTATAGAACACTGTAATGCTTTGTGAAAACAGACACTGGTGAGGGAAGATTTGTCCTTTCTGGGACAAGTGTAAGTGTATGGCTCAAGGGTGGAGGCTGACTTAGAAGGAAATCTCCATAAAATCTTTATAGCACCATTTCTGTGTGAAGACAATTGTTGTCTTTCTCCAGCCTTCTGTGGCTCAATTACTCATGATGGTAGATCTTCAGAGGTCTCTTTCCAACAAGGCAAGCATCACACCTGAGCAAACTTCAGATGTTTCTGTGCTTTATCAGTTACTGGGTCTAAACCACACCTCCAAACTCATATCTCCACTTGGACTCCAGGTGTACAGAGTACTGACTCCGGTTAGTTTCAGTTGAGTTAACTAGTTTGTGGTTTTGCTTACTGTGAACTGTGAATATTTAATGGTTTATCAGATTGAGCAAAATGAAAATATAGGCTAATCCCTGGTGCTGCCTCCCTACCAGGACCAGTTTTTGGCTCAAGAATTGAGTTCAGGGCTCAGTTCCTGTAGTTAAAAGGGAGCCTGATGTGGTACTACTAACCTCTTCTGCTTCTTCACATCTTCATACGTCATGTTCAGAGCTCGGTGGATTCTCTGTGGAGCGCACAGATCAGATTCAGTTCTCTGAGCAGGAACGAAGACATCAATGCATGGAAACTCACAGACTCACCTGTGAAGTGTGCAGCCAGTACTTCAGCTTCTGTCGGCGCCGGATGTGCGGTAAAACGAGTCGGTAAAAACCGTGTTCACCTGCCAGAGTCAGGAGAGCTCCACCCACGCCAAAGCACAACAATATGAAAAGTCCTGAGAAGTGGTGGACGCCCATCTGGAGAGTCTGGAAGACAATGAAAGACAAGCATCCCCGAGGTCAGAGGAAGGTGAATATGGACCATTGTCTGTGTTGGTCCTCTAGAAAACTGGACTCTCCAATCCAGTCCAACTTTATTTATAATGCATTTTAAAACAACCAAACTGGACTAAAGCACATATCGGACAATAAAAGGCATAATAAACAGGCATAAGACCAGATGAGCTCAAAGAAGATTATTATTATTATGAGAGAACAAGTGGGTGTATAAGAGCATAGCAGCTCAGTGAAGTAGGGCAGGGCTAGATCATACAGGCCAGGGGTGTCCTGGTCCTCAACCTGGTCCTCACAATCTACTGTCCTCCATGTTTTAGATGTTTCTTTGCTTCTTAACATCATGATACAAATGACTGTGTCATTGACAGAGTTGTCCAGACCTTGATGACAAATGACCATTACTTAGAATCAGGTGTGTTGATGCAAGGAAACATCTAAAATATGCAGGACACCGGCCCTCGAGGACTGGAGTTTGACACCCCTGATGTGGGGCTTTGAAAGCAAATAAATAATTTTAAAGGAACCCTAAATATACAGGCAGCCAGTGGAATGAGGCTAAAGTGGGGAAAATATCTTCATATTTTGATGTACCAGTTGATTTTCAGGCTTGAGTGTCTGGTGGTGTTTACCCACGCGTCATCCTTCAACCACTGGCTGTCTAGGTGGTGTCCAGCAAACTACGTGACATATGTAGATAATTGGCAATTCTTCTGGGGAAAACCTGGTCTGATTAGGAGCAACAGCATCCATGCCACTCTAAATTTTGGGGGCGTGGGGTCATGGCCACGCATCCTCACTGAGACTGTCTGCAACAACTGGCCAAAACTCAAACACAGCGAGATTACTATCCTCTACCCACTGTGTCTGTGTGGGTTTTTGTTTGTGTGCATTTGTTTGTGTGAGTGTGCATGTGTCAGTGTGCCACTGTGTGTTCGCTTCAACTGAATCTTTTAAAAAGCTGACCTACCTATATAAACAGGCTTTTAACATACTACATACTACCAAGCTTTAGCTGGTAGGATGTTGTGTATGTTCGTTCTTGTGTTTTTAATGTTTTGTGTTTGTTTTATGCTTTCTCTGTTTTATGCTTGTCTTATCTTTCTATGTCTGGCTTGTGAAGTACTTTGTGGCTTTTAACCTGTGAAAAGTGCTGTATAAATAAACTTTACTTACTTAATTACTTACTTGTGTGTGTGTATGTACATGTGTTTGTTTGTGTGTGTGTCTGCCTGTGTTTTAAAAGTGCCTTGACTAGTCCCTTATATAGGAGGATTCATAGATATGGTCTGAACCCCTCCACAGATATCTCCCAATACCCACAGCTCCAAATTAGGAAGAAAAATGTCATAATTCACTTCATCATAGCCAGCAGTTTAAACTAAAAGCACAAGAATAACAAGGAAATGTGTAATTGAAAACTCTTAAAAGAACTGATTCAGTTTTAAAACCTTATTGGAAAGTCTCCAGGATATTATTCTCCTCCTTCAAAGGCCATTAATTTACTTTGCACCGTTTTCTTCAGGATCACTGAAAGAAAAGGTAATTTGGAGATAGGCCTGTAATTAGCACAAACTGTGGCATAAAGAGTGGATCTTGTAACTGAAGGGGGTCTACTGCATGTTTCAGATTTTTGGGGACCACAACTGAAGACAGACTGTTAATAGTACTGCCTTTCAATCGCCACTTTATTGAGCTATTGTGTGGAGTGTAGGGCTTAGATGGTGCCACAATTATTCCCAGGAGCTATGTTGTGTGGGAAATTTGTTTTTGGTGGAGTCTCCCAAGCTAATCGAGTCCTGGGGTATGGGCTAGACCGGGGTGGGCAAACTACAGCCTGCGGGCCACATCCAGCCCGTTAAGCTTTTTAGTCCGGCCCACCAAACTTGAATAAATTATATTAATAAACCTCGTCAATGTTTTATTTTCCCTGCAATTCAGGCGTTTCCCCATAGATGGCGCACTCTAGATACATTGACCTTTGTTGAGGTGAGACGTATTATGCTGCATTCATGTGGTGTCGGAAGACCTGACTTGCCGAGTTGCTTTTCTGATATGGGGGGGCGTTCATGTGAATTTTCCCAGTCGGAGAATCATTTTTCAAATCATTCCAACGCCACATGAAGCAATACTCCACGTTTGCATTTTCCTCTTCGACACCTCATTCCAACGCCACATGAAGCAATACTCCACGTTTGCATTTTCCTCTTCGACACCTCAACCCTTCTGTAAAGACGAGCAGAGCTAAGAAAAGAAAAATGGACAGCGAATGCCGAGTGTTTAATAAGGAGTGGACAACTAAATGTTTTTTGTACCTAACACCATCAACTGGTGTATGCCTGATATGTTAAGAGAATGTAGCAGTTTTTAAAGAATATCAGCTGTCGCTTTGCCACAAAACATGCTAGCTATGCTGGCAAGCAGTCAGAGAAAGAACGGGAAGTTAATACTCAGAAGTTGGCGGCTAACTTCCAGTTTTTTCATCGTCAAACGGCCATTCAAGAGTCAAGGTGAGTTTTATGTTGTCATTCAAATGAGCAAAGGCCAGCAAGCCTCAGGCTGAAGACGAGTTTTTAAAAGAATGTATGGTGGAGACAGCAGGCGTCTTGTGTCCAGAGAACAGACAAATTTGAAAAAATCGGTTTATCATGCAAGACATTGACTCGCCACGTGGAACTGATAGATGAATTACCTTATATACTCGCTCATAGGTCGACCCGCTCATAAGTCAAAGGGGGTTTTTTTAGACATAAAGAGATATCAACTTCCGTTAATTCAGTGAACTAAACCAGATTCAACGAAACTTCCATTTTCTGCGATGGTGGTTGTGAAACTATGCAATTATCAGGCGAATTATCGTCTGAGATGTCATTCTGTACCGTTGTCTGCTAATTGTATGTTTATACAGGAAGTAGCATGTGAGGCAGGTTTATATCTAATGTGTTGACGAATAAACACGGTTCCGGTCGTCTGCTGTCATAAGTGTGTCAATTGATCAATACTGTGTCTCAGTACGCCATCAATTTTTGTGTGTTATTGTTTGTCCAGTTTTAAATATCTGTGAGTGCACAAATGTGTTTTTCTGGTTCTGTTAAAAACGTAACTAATGCTATTCCTTTAGTATCAGATAATTAGCGTGTAGAGTGTCGGATAATTGCTTTAAAAACACAAATGTAAGAAAACAAAAACATTTTTTTGAGTTTATGATTAACTAAGTTGTTTGTTGCTATTAACCACTAGAGAAGTTAAATTGTCGATGTATTAACGTACTTTGACCGACTTTAAACACCGGAAAAAATTCATGTCTTAGACTGACCCGCTCATAAGTTGAATGAACTTTTTGGGACCGATTTTCTGGGAAAAAAATCTTGACTTATGAGCGAGTATATACGGTATATGTTATATAGATGATTAGATATTTTGTTGTAATGCTTTTGTTAATTTTCAACTGAAATTAAAGCACACGTTGTCAACATATCCAATGTTATTTTTTTTTTCTCTTATGAGGTGGATTACCAAAACAGTCCATGGATCTGCTCCTGGTCTGGCACCTTCTGTCAAATTTTAGAACTCTATGTGGCCCAGGATTCAAAAGGTTTTCCCACCTCTGGGTTAGACTATGGGTGATGCGATTGAGTAGATCCGCATAAAGAGTGATAATCAAATAAGTTACTAGGACTTTACCCTAGAGCCAGGCCTGGGGAAGGGGCTTTTAGGTGAGTGCCTGGTTGTTGCATCTTCAGCTAAAATGAGCTGCATGGGTTTATCCTCCTGTTTGCTCATCACCTGCAGGGTGGATCATAAAGGATTGGTGTCTTGTTATGTGGGCAGCAACCTAAGATGCGGGTCTTGGGCTGCTGACCCTCAGCTACCGAAACTGATTTATCTGGGTATAGTAGCAGGAAATTAGCAGCCATCCAGCTTTTTCTGTCATTCAGACATGTTTGTAGTCAGCTTGTGGACTGGTCTCATCTAGACTCAGAAGTAGGTGTATCTGCATATCATAAAGTCCAAAGTCAAGAACCCTGTAGTACACAAGAACCAACTATGGTGGACAAGGAAGACCCCCTCCATTCCAGACATAATTCAGACTTAAACCCAGGTAATCTGGCCATTACTCCCAGTGACACATTCAAGCCTTGTTTTGAGAATATAATGAGAGTGAAGCAGTTCTAGAAACAACATAGTTGGGTAATAAAGGACAAACCCTGGTCTTGGGTGTGTACTATGGACATGTTCCTCTACTGAGACTGACCTCAGTGACGGCGTAAACTCGGTTCCCACACGGAACCACCTTGTACCACTTGTCGTGCAGAAGGTCCATGAATCCATCTGATTTGTATCTGCTGATGAACTCGGACATGTTGGAGCTTAGAGGAGAGTTCTGAGGCAGGCCAATACCGTAACCTGTGGACCACACAGAACCAGGACGACAAAGATAAATGAAGAGTCAAACATATGATCATGTAGGCCAGGAGGCAGACTAGTAAGGCTGAAGTCAGGATGGAATTGAAGAGGATGAAGTTACAGGATACATTTACAGGAGACAATATATCAAAAGAATCCTCACAGGAAAATCGGTTCAGATCTAAAAAAAATCAACTGTAATATTTGCTTTTCTTTAGCTAGGTTGTTGTAACTTTTTAAAATTCTACTAACTTTTAGCTGAATTAACCCCTTAATTTGAATGAAGTTTTTAAAAGTAAAACTAAAAATCTTATTTTAATTTACTTTAAAATTACATTTTCTGACTAAATTTAAAAAAAAAAAATTTTTTAACTAATCAGAATTAAATTGAACTGTCCAGCAAATGTACATGTCCTCACCACACAAGACAGAAAAACACTGAGTTACCTTCAATGGCAAAAGGCTTCCCAACAGTTGCTAGTTTGCAGTCGGCGTCGATGGAGACTTCATAATCCAGGAGAGCTTTATCCATGATGAAGGCATCCAGCTCAGGAGGATCTGTCCTGAAAAACACAGTGACCCCTCAGTTCCATCTCCTGCCCAGCTCCAACCAAAAAGGCTAAAGTCTCTAGGGGAGGCAGGAAACCAGGCAAGAGGATGGTGAGGAACAACACAGGAAGTGTAACAGAACCATGACTGAGAAGAACAACAAACTGGTGAGAGGAAACTCAGGTGAGCTGAGAGACACAGATGGAGACAATCAAAATGCAGCCAGACCAAGAAAGAATGTGGCATACTAGCAGAAGGAAAAAATCAAAATAAAACAGGAACTCAAGCTAAACACAAAATAGTGCAAAGGCAAGAGGGTACCAGAAAACTAGAACCAGAATATCCATCCAAAGAAAGTGAGGACCAGAAAGTCAGGCTCTGAAAGTCATGACCAGAAGACCAGGACTACAAAACCAGGACAACAAAGCCATGTCTGTAAACTGCCTGAGATGATGAGGAAGTTGGTAATAATAATAATGATGATTATTGTGGTTGATATTAATTATGTACTAAGTATATACATGTGCATTATTATACAAATGTGTGTATGCACATCTGCATATATGTTGTACACACACACACATATATATGTGTGTGTGTGTGTGTGTGTATATATATATATATATACATATATATATATATATACATTTACATTCACATTCATCTATAAATATAGCTATCAATATTACTTTAACCATGAATTGTTATGTAGTATACACTACAAGGCATATTATAATATTTTTAAAAATGGGAAATTGAGGAGTATGTAATCACAAATCACTTTATAAATCTGTTTGTCTTTATTAAGGATTGCAAAATATTTACAGTTATTCATAATTATCACAATAGCAACTGCTAATGAACTTGCAACTACTCAGACTTATTTCCAGTGAAGCAGTCATAACTAATAGACAGTTCACACAGTTACCACAGAACCAGAATTATAATCAAAGTGCAGTTTGACCAGATATAGAGAACCTAAACCAGAAATGAACCTGAACCTGAAAGATACAGAGAACCAGATCCCAAACACAGTTGATTGTGAAGATTCAGATTAAAATATGAATAAATTCAGAGAAGCAAGAACCAGGAGCTGAACAGAACAAAAATAGATTCAGTGAACCAGGACCAAAGTAGAATGTGAGAAGATTAAGACAACCAGAACAAACCATTATCAGATACTGAAAAGCAGAACCAGGGACTCATGTGTGGTCTTACTTGAGGGTGGCGACCCCTTCAGGGGTGGTGGGGGCATTGAAGCGTCTTGTGTAGTCGTGCATCTCTGGAAAACTCTTCTTCATATAGTCCTCAGCACTGCTCTCTCGGACCGTCCCAAAACGAAATCCCTGCCACGGATGCTGCAGCTGGAAAACATCAAAAAAGAACCAAGGAAGCATAAGAAAAAAGAGATAACTCCATCTTCATGGAGAGTTGGGAAGACCTGGACGCTCATTTATAAAATTGTGCATAAGATTCTCACTAAATGCTTGAATAGAAAAAAAGTCAGATTTATAAAGCATATGCCCACCTGCAAGAAGTTTCTCTTTATAAATCATAGTCCATCTGGAAGTGTAGGTGGAATTTCTGCATATCCCACCCAGCACACTCCCATTCTTTCTCAAATAGTCAATGCAAAGGACCTCATGAATGCTTTCTGCATATTAATCAGCCTGTGGATTAATGGTATTTTACTCTACATCATGGCCACCAAGAAGTAGTGGAAGTGATGCTTCACTGTTACTGAAGTAAACATGCTTGTAGGTAAGTGGAGGCCAAGATACAGCTGTGGCATCACACATAAAAGAAAAGCAAGTGAGTGGCATCACGATGTTACTTGTAAACCAAGTGAGTGCTGCAGAGAGATCTGTCCCTGAGCTAATGCAATTGCTCGAGTATAAAGGCGGAAGTGAAAAAGAGAATGGGATGCCACTGTAAGAGGATCATCCATAGGTGAAAACCAGAAGCCACAGATGGGGGCAGGGCACCCCCAAGACCATACCGCTGGATGCATAAATAGCCTCCATACTTATCCCGGCCAACATGTGTGGCAGAGTGTCAGAGAAGGAGGGAGACATGGATTTGGCAGAAACCACAAAGGTGACTATTAAAGTACCGTTTTGTTTATTAAATACACAAATTAAATATTATAGAGACTTGTGACAAGGTTCAGTGGATTGAAGCTATGTGTTGTTTCCCCAGTTATTGTAGAGGAAGTAGTAGGAGGTTTGTGGCACAGCCTGGTAACATGGTTACAGGGGGTATGGACATCCCATGACCATGGTGCACCTACAAGTGGTCAGTACTAACCGACAGTGTCCTGGGAATACAGAGGGACACCATTAATGTCGTACAGGAAATCAGAGATGAACTCCAACAAACACGTGTAGTGATAAGTAAAGGGTTATATAATATCTGAAATCTTAAGTTCAATAAAAGAATTTGTTAAAGAAAAAGAACCTTTTTGCTGTCTTCTTACAAGCGTCTTCATGGAGCATTGTTCCCTGTTGAAATTTATCATGTCAGGGATGTGACTGTATACCAGGGTCCCCATGTTGTGGGGGTAGAAGGCCAGACACTAGAAGAATGGCATCCCTCAGTGTCACATTTTGCAGAACACCACATACCATTATTGTTCTGCACACTTTTGTTAGGTGGTACAGCAGTCTGTCCATCAAGGTTTCTTGACACCTCCACCGGTTCTTCAAGGGGCCGATGGGGTACTGAGTGAGTGTGGACCATATTAAAGCGCTCTGCAGGTTTATGAGGGCGGTGAGGAGCCAGTGTATACCAGGGTATACGAGCCAGTGTATATCAGGAGAAAACTAGTGTCACATGCAAGTTATATCAAGAGTGAATCATGTTGATGTTCTTCTTGTACTTGCAAAGGAGCCAGCCATCACGAAAACGGTTAAGGGTTTGGGTTAGGGTCAGTGTCAACCTGCAGTTTCTACACTGCTGTGTGAGTCAGGATGACTGAATAGTGTCATCGTGAGTAGTAGTGTAGAGCCATCGTGCCACCATATTAGTCAGAACCATGTTTGAGTCACAAAACTGAATTCTATATTGATCATAAGCACATTTTTACAGGCAACTTAATTTTTCACTTGTAGCCCTCATGGCAACATGAGTACAGGCAATTGCACTGATTAGATTTGAGAAACCAGACATTCCTGTAAATTGCCTTTTAATTTTGACTTGTTCTCCAACACTAAGGAACCTTGATGAAAAGACTAGTTGAGATTTTTGTAAGTTGAAACAAACACAAGAAACCTGTGCGCCAAAGAAGGATTAGTGCTTAGTTTACTTCACTATAAACCTTTGCTCAGTGATTAGTGACATGTCCTTGGGGTCTTCAGATGGGAACCTCCTTTCACCAATGTTTCTTTTAGTTAGTTCCACAACATCTCCAGAAGGCTAAACAGTGATCTCTGGTGTCCCAGAGTTGCCTTTTGAATTCCAGCTTTCACTGCTCCTCACCAACACAACAACCTCCAACACTGCTACCACAACCAAACCATTCTTTTCACCTTATCTTTCCCTCCATTAGGTAATGTTATTAGACGAGATGCCAAAAATATCCATTGCTATGCTGATGATACTTAGCTATACCTGTCCATAAAAGCAGGGGCGACTAACCAGTTGGTCAGACTTCAAACATATCTTAATGGCATAAAGACCTGGAAGACTTAAAACTTTCTCCTGCTAAAAGCAGACACCCTCTAAACCTTTAAGAATAAACTTAAAACCTTCCTTTTTGATAAAGCTTATAGTTAGGGATGCTCATATGGCCTGAATCATGCCTTAGTTATGCTGCTATGGGCCTAGACTGCTGGGGGACCTCCTCACTCTGTTCCCTCTTCTCCAACTCTATTAATGACACTATTATTGTTATTAGCCAACCTTCTCAGCAGACATTCCTGATCTGTTACTGTCACTCCTCTTCCCTGTCCACTCAACCTCCAATCAGTTGCAACAGATGACCGCTCTTCCTAACTGGTTCTGTCAGAGGTTTCGTCCTGTTAAAGTGGAATTTAACTGATATAGCTATGAAACCCCTACTACCGCAGAAGATTGCTAGTAGACAAACCCTAACTTTCCATCCCTGATGATCAGCTTCTGATCATAGTTCTGTGTATCTGTATGTGAGCTTTTTCCTTTCATTGACTTCCTCCACTGAGTCTTCCAGGGCCCATATGAATTAAAATACTAACTGACCATTAAACTATGTTAGGCCTTAAAGTAGTACAAAGTATTTCCTGAGGAAAAACCAGCTTTCGACCTGAATCTCCCCTCATTTCCTGATCCTTAGGAGCTTGTAAACAATCAAACTCTTGTCTACCTGACTCAACAACAGTTCACAAATCCATATTACTTCAGGAATAAGGAACCTTGATGAATAGACTAGTTGACTTTTTTTTGTCAGTTGAAACAAACACAAGAATGAAGAAAAGATTTTACATTTACAAAAGAAAGTTCTCCATAGTTGGCTTTTAAAATCATTTCAAAAATGATTCTGATGTTTCCCAGAAATTTCTGATTTCATTTATTTAGTGGTGTTTTCCACTGGAATCTGATTTATGCAAGTGCAACACAAAAGGTATGGCTAAATTCAGAGCTGGGCTAAATAAAGTAAAATTGTCCTTTTTTTTTTGTAATTACTTATGTCAGAGTGGTCTTCTGTGGAGTCTTAGCTTTAAACTCCTAACTAGCTAGTGTTTGTTGCATGCAGCAGATAGTCACTAAAGACAGTTGTCAGTGGCATTCTTGTCTTTTTGTGATGTTCTCTTAGCTGTGGTATTAGAATTGTTTTTTTTTTTTTTGTATTGGTGAAAAAGGTCTTTACAAGATTAAAGCTGAGCTTCTTCCTGTTTGCTCTGTATGCTGCGTGACTATATTGCATCATGATTAAAATGGCTCGAAGGACCGTCTGTCCTGGTAGAACCCATTTAAGGGTTAAAGTCTCGACTGAAGAAGAAAGTGAACTAGCAGCAGCACAAAATCTGATGACATTCTCACCTTGGTGTCATGAATCCCTGACACGTCCTCAAAGGTCTTCTCACCCACCATCACAGCGGCGAGGTTGGCAGTGTAGCTGGACAGCACCAAAAGGCAGAAGATGGCCCATAGGTTCATCAGGAAGCGACCTGTCCAGCATTTAGGTGTCTTGGAGGAGACGGTGCGCCCAAACAGGATTGCATAACACAGATTGAGAGCTGACGAGTATGAGAACACCCTCACTCTGTTCCGACCGTGAGGCGTCATACCGAATGGACTCTTCCACTCATAAAGTGTCAGAAAGAGGGCTGTAATGTGCAGTGCCAGGAAGATGCCCACCCACATGGACCAGTGCAGGGGCCACATGAAAGCCCCAATGGGGGCTGCTGTGTCCTTACTACGCACTAGGATGCCCAGACTGGTAGAGAAGAAAGGTGAGGTGAAGTCAATCACTTTGCTACGAGCAGAGTTGATGCTGAATGAGGTAATGGCCATGTCTGCCAGACCGTTCAGGAGATCCCCCACCAACCCTGTCCAGCGCCCCCCCTTCCATGCACCATACTTTCCATCTCCAACAATGTAAAGATCAAACTTGAAGCCAAGGTCCTCAGCCAGCTTCTCCAGCAGGTCGATGCAATATCCATAGCAACATTTTCTGTTCTCCAGAGGCAGGGAGCTGCTGTTTCTCCCTGTCACCTCCCTGAAGTACCGCTCCAGAGTCTCTGAGTTGTTGGTTCCAGCATCCAGGCAGAACTGTCCGGCAGAGCAGCTACCATCATCATCCGCGTCCCGCGTGAACACAAACGGGTGTTCCACCAGGGTCACCACCCTGACCCGACTTCCTGCAACTGGCATACCCACTCTCCAGCGTCTCTTGACCCCTCTGGTCATGTCTTCCATTCTCTGCCGGTGTTTTGGTCCATGCCACACCCCCTGGTCCTCCACCTGCAGCTGGCCTCCCTCCCAACTGCCAATAGTCACCCAGGTGGGCTGACCCAGTGCATCCCGCTGCAAGCTCCATATGTGGAACCGCTGCCACGTCAGAACCTGAGACCAATTTTGGTGGACTCGGATGGGACCCGTGAGTCCAGAGAAAGACACATTGAACAGAAACCTGCAGGAGAACGAAAAGCAACTGGTAAGACAGGGATTAGGGCCTCTGCAATTCAATTCAATTCAATTCAATTTTATTTATATAACGCCAATTCACAACAAACGTCGCCTCGAGGCGCTTCACACTGTAGGGTAAAGATAAAACAGTGTTACAAGGAAAATCCCAACAATCCAACCTCTGCACAGCTGGGTACCTTATAATTGACCTCAGGGCACTTTACTGATAAGGTTCTAAAACCATTTTCAGGCTATTCAGAGTTGAGTTTATACAGTGAGAAAGAGTATTTGGAAATGGAAAATATTCAAGACAGTTGTCAATCTTTCAGGAGTGGATATTCCAGCAGATTTAACTCAAGATCAGATGCAGAGGTTTAACAATGACTTAAACTCCTTAACAAAGTTAGAAATGTTGGTTCCTTAAGTCCATCTGTTTTAAAGTTGCCATCATCTGTTGACAAACATCTACTACCGCATATGTGAGTCTGTCAGCACTCTGATCTGAACTGTGACCTGGACTGGCAGGTACTGGTGGAGTCTGGACCGAGATTTGTTTATATGAAAGACTCAGTAACACAACTAAGCAGAGTCAGAAAGGGACAGTTACCTGGACAGGTAGCGTCCTGATGATGGCCCCGTGGGTCTGTTGGGTTTGTCATAGCAGTTCACCCTCTTCTGGATCAAAGCCAGGTCTGGCTTCGCCATGGTTGCTGCGGAGATAGCCCTGGTGATGAGCTGAAGGGCATCTCTAATATAGAAGTCGAGGGGTTTTCGCTGCACCTCTCCGAACGCCAGCAGGCCAAGTGGAAGCCCAAAGATGTGCAGCATGTCGGGGCAGAGTGGTTGGCCCAGTACCCACTGTACCATAGGGGATGTCAAGCCCAGATCATGGGCGCTCCGCAGCACTGTGGCTGCGCACTGTGGGTCCTCCCCAAACAGAAACACTGCTGCTGGTGGGGGCCGGTTCTGTTTGAAGTATCGGGACAGGAAGTCATGGATCTGCGTGTCATCATGAGCAAACTGCGTCAGATCCAGGAGAGCCCGCAGACGCCAGGAGGCCCCACTCACATCATCCAGGAGCCGCAGCAGACCGTGGGCCTCCCCCCAGCCCGGACACAGAACAGCGGTTATCTCCCTCCACCCAGACTTCCTCAGAACTGCCAAGAGCAGGTTGAAAACGGCAGACTCAGGAACCCCCGTTACCATCTGCAGGTGGAACTGACTCTAAAGATAAAACAGCAGAACCAAGAAGAGAGCCACCAGGAAGAGTTAGAACATTAAAAACTCAGATCCACACCAAAAATTAACCACATCAATCCTGACTGTCTGGAGGACCGTCTAGAAACCAGTATGAGGTGCAGAAAGAACGATTTCATTCATCCATCAAAAACCAATGAATCACAACATTTGATACTGATTGTGTCTGGAAGACTATCTACAAACCGATTCTGGGGCGTTTCCTGTGCAGAGTTTTGGAGAACAGTTGGAGTACACATCCATTCAGGGTAGGTCCAGATCAAGAATGATTTCCTGCTGCTGTGGCACTAAATGACTGTTTTGATGTCTTCTAGTCAGTTTTATGACCACACCACAGCACTAAAACAGCTCTAGTAAAGGTCCTTAATGACATCAACTCCATTACAGGTAATGGCAGCATTTCCATCTCTGTCTTACTGGATCTCAGTCCTGCATTCCACATGATTGACCATAACATCTTGATAGACTGGTTGAAGAACTGAGTGTGATTTTCTGGCACAGCACTTACCTGGTTTGAGTCTAAAATACAGGGACTATTTTGTCTTTAAGTGACTACAAATCAGAGCTAACAAAAATAACATGTGGAGTTCCCCCAGGTTCAAGTTTTGGGCTTCTGCTATTTAACATCTATATGCTCCCACTCACTCAAATTATTAAAAAACAACAAAATGTGTTACCATAAGTATGTAGATGACGCACAAATCTATAGAACCATCTCAGCAGGAGACTATAATCAATTTCAAACATTGATCAAATGCATTGATCAAATTAAAGAGTGTCAGAATTTTATCCAGTGAAATGAAGACATTAAGATAGTAGTGAAGTCCACCTATTACCACCCAAAGAACATATCAAGGACTAGAGGATTGATGTCTCAGCAGGACTTAGAGACACTTGTCTCTGCTTTTATCTTCAGTAGACTGGACTACTGTAACAGGTCTTCCTGAAAAAAGTCCACCAAACAGCTGCAGTCAGTTCAGAATGCTGCTGCCTGAGTCTTCACTAAGACCAAGGGAGTGTACAGTACAAGTCTGGTTCTTAGATTTTTACACTGACTTCCTGTCTGTCACAGAATAGATGTTAAATCCTGCTGTTGGTTTATACATCTCTGAATCATCTAGAGCCAAAATACATCTCTGATCTCCTGGTCCATCATGAACCAACGAGAGCCCTCAGGTCGTCAAGGTCACACCCACTTCCTGGATCCAGAGTTAAAACCAAACACAGTGAGGCAGCATTCAGCTTTTATGCTCCTCACCTGCGGAACAAACTCCCAGAATGCAACAGGGCTGCTAAAACTCTGTTGATTTAAGTCAGAGATGAAAAACCGTTTTATCTATTGATGCATTTCAGTAATCTACCACAATGCACTGAACCCTTTATTTCTTGCATCTCATTTGTTATTCTTTTTAACTTATGTTTGTCTATCTTTAATTCTGCTTTTAAACTCTTTCACTTTTAATGCTTTTAAAAAAATGTTTTTATGTAAAGTGCTTTGAATTGTCTTGTGCATGAAATGTGTTATACAAGTAAACTTGCTTTGCTATGCCTCTGTTTATCTGTTCACTCAAAATCCATAACTGCTCATCTTTCTACGGAAGCCTTTTAGATCAAACACCTGGAGTTCACCTGTCGATGGATTGAATCGAGGTTGTGGAGCTTTCACACCACAAATGGACAAAACCAGATTTGGCTGATTGCTGTACTAAGACTACCTCCTCAGAGAGGTCTTGGTCTGGCTTTAGTGATGCACAGCAGTGAAGTAGATGTGTTTACACTGACTCAAGTGAACTGCACTCATACCCAGAATACCTTTGGGCTGAACTGAGTAGTGCCAGTATGAACATATCCTCAAGCAGCAGCTGGAATGAGGCGCAAACATCTGTAAAAACAACACCTCCTCTGAAGGTTTCAGATGTCACTGATGAACATAATGGAAGGAAGGATGGATGGATGGATGGATGCTTTAGATGTCACCGATGAAACCTGAGACAGCTGGAATCAGACAAAGATTAGACTGAGGAGACATCTAAACTGGTTTGTTATTCCAGTCTCTGATTGGACAGTGCTATCAGATTCAAATCCCTCCCCCACCTTCCTCTCTCACACTCCTGCAGATGTTGAACTGAACTCCCTTTGATCCTCCTCCTCATCGCCCCCATCCCCTCTCTTCATCTGCTGCTGAAATCTTCACAGCAGCAGAATTTATGAACAGAATTTTGGTTTCAGCCAACCGACAGGCAGCTTTACACTTGCTCGATGTTCAGAAATAAGAGCAGTAAGACTGCTGTTTCATGTTCTGGAAACATCACTGTTCATCCAGAAAGTCCAGAACAAGCTGAGATCTGTCCTAATGAAACCCAAACCCTTCAGGCTTAAAACCTGAACACTAACCAGGCTGGAAACTTTAACACTATCAACCAGGCTGTAATTAGTTGAACACATACATCGTTTTCGCATTTATAAATAAATATCTCTTTGTTTACCTGGACAACAGACTGGAAATTCAACACTGATACAGAGACAAAGAACAGGGCAGACTTTACTTCCTAAGGAAACTTAGGCTCTTCAGCAGCGAGATGTTGTATATCTTCTGTAAGTCAGTTATGGAGAGTTTGATCACATCTGCAGTCATCTGTTAAGGGAGCAGCATCAGGGCAGGTGACTTAAAGAAACTGAACAGGCTGGCTCTGTTATGGAGCCTCTGGAGATGATTATGTAAAGGAGAATACTTTAGAAAAATGAAGATCACGGACAAACCTGAGCATCCTCTTCACAACATGGTGATTCAGCAACAGAGTCTCTTCAGTCAGAGCCTCCTTCAGATCTGCTGCAACTCAGATGACTACAGGAGATCCTTCAGATCTCTACAGGAGCTCTATTTTGGATTTTAGTTTTAATTGGGTTTACACAGTTCCAGCGTGACTAGATGTAAGTAGTTGGTCACGTGACCAGACCTTATAATCATTTAAACAAACCATCTGGTGCCTTCACCTTCTATTGGTTATTTTTGCAACAGCAGTAGTGGCAGTTGCAATAATTTGCCCAAACGTAAAGATAAAGATTTTCATCCATCTTTGAGGTTTAGATCTTCTCTGTTTCGAAGAGATGTCTCATAGGATAAGATTCTAGGAAAGTTTCACTCATACAAAGAAGTCTTGCTTTTGAGGGACAGCTTTTGAAAAGATTACGCTCATTCACAAAATACATTTCAATGGAAATGCCAACCCCCCCTGCAGGGGTGTTTTTTTTTTTTTTTTTTTTTTTTTTTTTGCAGTTTCAGAACTATAGCTTCTGTTTTGTAAAAAAAAAAAAAACGTGTGATGGAAATCCACCTAGACTGAAAACCATGGTCTCAGAGTTGGAGGTGCTGATCCTCATCCCTCCTGCTTGACCCTCGGGTGTGAACCCCTCTAAAGAGAGATGAAGATCCTGACTTTATGATACCAGCAGGATCACATCTTCTGCAGAAAGCAGAGATGAAAACCTGAGACCACCAAACCGACCCTCAGACATATTCTGTCCATTAAAGTGACAAACTCCTGCACAGACCTTATCAGGGAGGCTCAGGAGTATAATTCTCCCTTCTTCAAAACAGTAGCCACCACCCAAGTCTGTCAGTCCAGAGAGACTGCCCCCAATGTCCATGTGATGTTGCCGATGCAACACAGAGTGCCCTGTGTCCAGTCTTGAGGAACTCAGGGCAGATGTCATCAACAACTGGAGCCCTGCCACCATGGAGCATTTTAACCGCTCCACAGATCTTTATCTGCAAGATTTCTGCGAAAAACTGAGAAACCTGCTTATATCTCAGTTACTGTTAGGTGTATGTGAATACATCTTCTTTATAAACAAAGGAAATGTGAGATTCCAGCAGGATTGCAAAATTAAGTGTAAATATTATCAAAGTAAATGAAGATAAACAGCAGAAATATGACTAAATCTTCCACTTTTAGAGGTCGTATCTGTCTGGATTCATGAAGTGAACTGCTTTTCTTCCTGTTTCATCAGTTCTCAGAGAATCTGTTTCTGCAGCAGTTTATTGGTTCTCAGACTTATTGCTGCTCTTCAGAGAGCAAATAAATCCAGTGCAAGAAGATGTGGGATCCTTCACAAACATGTTCACGGACTCTTTGATCAGGAAGGATCCCCAGCTGTCACTCTGATGTCTCTCCCTCGCCGTCTCCTCATCTCCTCTCACTGCCTTTACTTGTCTGACCCCCTGCTTTCTGGGTAGAAACTGCACACTGTATCAGAAGAACTGGATACACCTCCTCAGATGTCATCCAACAGTTTCTGAAGAGTTGGTTGCTTTTTTTTTATCTCTGTTCTCATACTGCTCTGAAACATGTTGTAAATGAGTGGATCAAACAGACGTGGAAGCCGACCTGCAGGTATCAGAGTTAGACCGGTTCATAAAGTCTACAAGACTACCAGCGTCATGCTCTAACATACTTCAGGTCCAGCAGACCTTCACTTGGAACTCCATTTAGCCAGCATTGACTAACACAAGCTACCTGCTCACAGAACCTTCCAGGCCAACCCAGAACCACACATGGCCTATAAGCAAAATTAATAACACAACAACCCTTCTCTTTACAACAGGAAATATTATATTTTGTTGAGTCTTCACTCACAGTTCAAAAGTCAATACTATTAACTATAACAGCCACACAAAAAACGACCACTCTCCTCCTTGTATAAACACTTACTTTAAATAACTGGACCTGATTGACCAAGCTGTAAATATGTTTATTACTGCTGCAGTTCTAGATCCAGACACTAGTGGTCATTAGAGGAAACGCAGGTCTGGATCCAGACCCTAGTGGTCAGTGGAGGAACTGCATGTCTGGATCCAGACCCTAATGGTCAGTGGAGGAACCGCAGGTCTGGATCCAGACCCTAATGGTCAGTGGAGGAACCACAAGTCTGGATCCAGACCCTAGTGGTCAGTGGAGGAACCGCAGGTCTGGATCCACACCTGAAACATGCCTCCTCAACCTGTTGGGTTCCTCGCTTCCTTTTAAAACTTGACTCATATGAAGAGACAGTTACTTTAGTTACTTTAGTTACTTTATTTACTAGTTTACAACTAGATTATTCTGACCAGATCAGCCTCAATATCCAGAATTCATGCAGAAATAAATGAGCTTATTTTATCTCTGCAAGAACATTTCAGAACTTCACAAAGAAGAAATGAAATTAGAACTCAGGTTTCCTGGCAAATCTTTGGGCTTATAAAGTGAAAGTTTTTTTTATTTTTTTTTATTTTCTACAAAATTGTGAAGTTATATTCATAATTCTGAAGTTTTAATCTGCCCCATAAACCAGTGGAAAGGGTTCTTACTTAAACCAGAACACAGAACAGTCCTACACACCCACCCACAAACACACACAAGCCTGTCTGTACCTGCAGCACACCTCAGGCCTGCACACAAGTCCATCTGGGTCCATCAGAAACACAGACCCAATCTTCAGAAGTAGGCTTGTACCTGTGTTCGCAGTGGCTCCTCATGCTCAATGATGCTGAGGATCGGGACTTCCAGGACCGAGGCCAGCAGGTCCAGCTGCAGCAGCTCTTCACGGCTCTGGGGGAACGCCAGCACGGCTGACACCACCTGCACCAGCACACGCTCACACATGCACCGGACCAGTGAATCCGGGTCTGCAGAGGCAAGTTGCCGGGTCACCAGCTCTAGACTCAGGTTGTAGGGCAGGAAGTTTACCTTGTCCAAGCCCTGGTTCTGGTTCTGGTCCCAGTCCTCGTTCGACTCTTGGTTCCAGTCCCAGTCTGGATCCCAGTTCTGGTCCTGGTCCTCTTCCTGTTCCTGGCCCTTGTACAAGTCCCAGTGTTTGTCCCAGTCTTGGTCCGGGTCCTGGTCCCGGTTTAGTGTAGCTTTTATGCGGTTCAGTGCCACCTGTACATGTGTGCGTGCTTCCCGCTGCACCGGCAGCAGGACACCCACACGCACCGTGTGTCCGGTCTGAGCCAGGAGGAGACACGGCTCAGGGTGGGGGAGGCACGGGGGGGTGAGGAGGAGCAGGAGAACCCAGGCGGAGGTGAGAAACATCCTGCTGCATGTTCAGCATCTCCGCTGCTTTCTCCGTCCTGCCGCTCTGCCAGAGAGCAGAGACGGGGAGGGGGGGAATCCTGACATCAGGAGAGAAGAGGGAGAAGGGGGGGACAGGTGGAGGAAGAGGAGGCGAAGAAGAAACTAGGTCAGGGGGAGGAAAGACAACAAAGGAGTGACAGAGAGGAGGACAAGGTGACTGAAGAGGTGAGGAGATTAACAGGGGAGAGAGGAGGGGGAGGAGGAGGAGCAGGAGGCTGTAACAGACTGAAGCATGTCTGACAGCAATGAGTCTGGAGATACTTCACCCCTCCCACCACATGGTTCATTCCTGTTAAAACCCCCCGACTTCAACCATTTCTACCAAAGTTCTCCTCCATGACCATCACTGACCCACAGGAACAGCTGAACTGCCCAAACACCCACCTGGAGACTGTCAGGATCAGGACAGGGGCGGAGTTCAACGTGTGGGTGTCAACAGTGGGGAAGGATGAGGGTGGAGCTTAGACACCAGACTATAAATACGGTTAACAGTTGACTGAAAAAAAGAGAATTTTGGGATTAAAATCGGACCAGGTTCAGCCGCTGCTGCAGTTTGGTACCAGACTTCACTGAGAAAACACTGAATTTTAGAGCCCAAGAATGCTCTGATTCTGCTGAGAATTTCAGAGGCGAATCCAGCTCCTTCTCATCTGAGCCTTGATTCGTCATCCTCCAACATCAGAGAGCTGTTACATAACACACACAAACACACACACACACACGTATGCGTGCAGTAACCACAGAAGTGAAACATGAATGAAGTGTTTGATCCTCAGCTGCAGAACAAACACATGTTCTGTCTTGTGTTTGGTGCTGTGTGTTTTCATTCCAGATGTTGTGGGGTGATACAGAAGCTCCTGCTTCACAGCGTCTTCAAGATGTCGCACGCGTTTCTAATTTGAATTTAATCACAGCCTGATCAGCATACCGGGACAAAGCAGGGCTCAGTGTCCTGCTCAAGGGAACCTCTACCCGAGAGATCGATCCACTTACCTCCCAGTGGGACCACCTACTCTACCCTCAGAACCACACCCCTATCTACGCTCATGCTCAATGTCAGAAGGTCAAATGAGCCGTTTTGATTCATGTTGTCCTGCTGCAGACGTGCGGATCAATCTGAACCCATTTGGACCAGTTATGAACTCATCTGGACCAGTTAAAAACTGTGTGGACCTATTATGAAACAATTTTGACCATTGTGAACCCATTTGAACCAGTTACAAAACTTTTTGAGCCAAATATAAACCTATTTTGGACTTATTTGGATTGGTATCAGATCAAACCTTAGTATAAGCATGCAAGTGATGTTAACATAAGGGACTTTGCTAATATGTAGTGTAAATGGATGGTTGCATTAAGACAAGTTAAAGTTAGTTCTGATACCAGAGGATACCCAAGGTTTTGTTCAGGATTTTTAAAAAAAAGTCTGCACAGTGGCATCATGGCCATATTTGGAGTTCAGAGTCTGTAGACATCAAGTCACTGAAACAAATTGAGACGGGAACAAATTTCAAAAAAACAAGGCTTTTATTTTGAAAGAACAAGTGTGTAGGTTATGTGGGTTTGGTGAGCAGCTGGGTGGAAAATTCATACAAGTCCTTGTTGACTTTCTTCAGGTTCTGAACTTCTTCTTCAAGCTCTGCAACGCGAACCTTCGTGTTTTCACCGTCACCGAACACCGACTAGAACAGAACAAACAAACAAACAAAACAAACATCAGTGACATGGATTATATCACTGCCTATTTCCCTGACTCAGCAGAGCAGCCACACAGCCAGCATTTCTATGTGGTCCAAATTAACTTAAAGTGGACTGGACAACAGCCTCCAGGTGGGGTTGTCTCCAGGTTCCAGGCCAGGTGGTCTCCAGGTTCCAAGCAGGGTTGTCTGGAACGCAAGCCTTTCTTAGCCCATATTGTCCACTTGTGTCCCTGCTGTGATCTTGCATATATTCAGCACTCAAAGCTTCACATTTGTGCTCCATAACATTGGAACCAACATGGATCCATGTCTTTTTCCAGTTTCAAGCCCAGTCTGTAGCCAGGTAGGCGATTTTTAATCCCGATGAACCACATGGACCTGCTGGCTGGATAGCTCATCTTTTCTCCATGAATATCCTTATCTTCATTTTAATGATAAAGAATTCAAATCATTATTCTAATGTTAAGTCAGTCCAGCTGAAGTTATAGATCTTTTAGATTCTCCCACAGTTTCTGTTCTCCATGCTGGAGAAAGCAGGAACCACTTCTTTGTTTTGATGTATTGCAAAGCTCCTCAAACTTCCTGATTTCGCGTCTTGTTTTGTCGGGTCTGACCTGACAGCGGAAGCCCCGCCCCCTCTCACCTTGTCCGTCACGGCGGTCATCAGGTTGTAGAGTTTCTCAGCTTTCTGCAGGTATGTTTCCTCCTCAACCTGCAGAATACCAAAACAGGAAATGCAACATCAGCAGTGTCCCTTCAAATTAGAATAAATGTAAAAAGGAACGTTCATTGTTTCATTTCACAATTAAAAACAGAACATTTCTACCTAATTAGATTTAAAAAATGAACAATTAAAGTACATCTCTCAAATCAAGTTGAATAACTCAGGTTTGATGACCTGAACACTAAATAAAAGCAACATTTCCAGGTGTGTTTATTTGTGGTGATAAACCTGAAGTTTGTGACAGACTCCTGAGGGGCATGGCTTCACCTGCACACTCACCTGTCTCCAAAGCGCAGGACGGACACAGACCTCCCCAGACTTGCTGCTGTCGCCCTCGGAGGTATGGAGGTGTCGGCTGAAGCGTGGCAGGGGGATAGCGGGCCGACTATCTGGCAGGAACATGTTTGCTGGAGCCGCCATGATGACTGCGTTCGTCACCGGACCTGAACACAGACAGGAGGTGATGAGACTGTGACTCTGTTGTCATGGAAATGGCTGTGGCTTATCTGCAACTCCTGCTGAACCTCGTGGTCGGTTTATTTTTTGAGAAACTTCTTTGTTCCAGTCCACCAATAAGCTTGTCTGCTTTTATTCTCAATGAATCAGCAGCCGGGCTGATGTTCTGCCAACATAACCTCCAATCATAGCTGGGAGACCCGAGGGAGAGGATTTACTGCCTTCAGCTGTGTCCTCTGCTCTTCCAGAGGAGGGACTTCATTCTGTCTGCTGTCCGGGGGTTTCTCAAATTAATTTTCTTTGGATTAGCAGAAGGATTCGATTGTTAGGCTGAAAGACGACAATCTTCTCAGGACATGGAATGAATGATGGAGTTGAGTCACAGCAACACATTCAAATCTCTGACCATCACCGGAAACATCATCCAGGCCAGTCGTTCTGGAGTCAGCTCTTTGCTTTCCTGGAGCATGCTCTTTATTAGTATCTGAAACATTTCCAAATTATCTAGAATATTCTCATTTTCTCTTTCTGTAGTATTCTTATCAGTTTCTGGAATATTTCCATTTCCTGAAATCAGCCTAATAAAGCTGTATTTGGATGGAACGAATAAGTAAAATTATGTACAGACACATATATGTGTGTGTTTGTTTGTGTCCAGACCTCTGGTAAAGGAGTTTCTTAGTTCTATGGACTCGTCACTCAGTCTGTCACTGGCCAGATACATGAAAAGGGACACACATTAGACCTTGTGTGGCCATCAGTGAAATCTAAAACTTGTGTATCCTAGATCATTTTGCCGTTTCATTTCCAGTCACTGTAGGCAGGTCAGAGGTTTCTCCCCATCCTCCCGATGGCTGATACCGCAGTTTGAACTCTACCTCCTGGTTTTCTGCTGCTTTTAAAGGATCATCTATACATCCTGAACCACAGTGATTACTACATTAACAAAGTAACTATGAGTTGATTGCTATTCTGGTCAGATTCTGGACTCTGTTTCTCCTCTAAGAAAGAAATGGACTGTGAACCCCAGCAGAATAACACTCAGATATGCACGAAGACAAGCTTAGAGAACATTGAAGGACAAACTCCAAGTCTCCTTTAATATCCTGAAGTTTAATTATTATAAAGAAGTCAAAAACTAGGTTTTTATCCAACCTCAAAGCTAATACTTGCCATCGGCCTAAAGTTCTCTTCAAATGTTTTTAACTCTCTCCTTAAATCCTCACAACATGGAGCCTGTGGTAATATTAAATATGGTGAATGATAACTTTGTTAACTTCACTACTGGCAAAAGTTTTGATCTTAGATTTTCTCCCAGTATTACCTCTTTTTAAGAGGCCTAACTTTTCTGCCTTCTGTCTGAAACACTTGGCCAAAATAGATGGCGTACATCTTCACATGCACAAGAGCTGTATGTCTAATCTTGGTCTCAAAATAAAGTTCAAACATGTGAGATTACTACACACTGTAACACATAAATATGTGTAACTGTTTCAGAGTAAAATCACCTGGAACACAGTGGGAATGCCCAGGTAGAACCACTAAATGTGCCATTTAGGAAGATTTTAGCACCAGATGTCAAACTGGAAAACTTTTACCTATTCATTCCATCTGAAAACAATCATTATTTTAATTTTATTTTACAAATACACCCAAGACCACTACGCACTATTCCCATTCCAATATGACCATACAACCACAATGAAATTTAAGTATCTCTGTAACCTGTGATATCACTGTGATTTTGATGATGGACACCTCTACTGATGAGTCAACAGAATTGAGGGAACCCACCCACATTCATTTTAGAAAACATCAGTGATGATCCAGAAGGAAGTAAGCCCAAAGATGTGGGAGGAGTCCCTACTTCACTCAAACTCCTTTGTCTTCATGTCAACAACCAGGACCTCTGTAATTAGACTCAAACTGACAGAGACATAGATGGAGACAGTAACAGTTGTTTTAGACCTGGACTATAACTACTGGGCACAAAAGAGGAAAGGTAAGACACTTTATAAAAATCCTTCACAAACCCATAAACTCTTTGCCAGCTATCTCACCGAGTTATTGTCACACAGTGATGAGAAAGACATCTCCGTAATTAGCAGAATTTGTGCTTTTTAATAATACTGCTCTTGTTTGGTTTGCTCAAGGTGGCAAAACTTGCAAAAACACTAAAGTACACTCTATTCATGTCTTTGGTACATGCTTAAGATTTCTGGGGTTTGACGTGGGTTTCATTTGGGTGGCAATGACTGGTGGAGGCTTTTAGTCGAGTTCCCAAATTCTGACTCAAACACAAAGATGTTCCCACATCCAAAAGATCCAGACTTTAAAACAGAGAAGTTTCAAAATCAAGAGTGAAAAACAGGGGTGTTCCCCAAAACACACGTTCCCAGATCCAGGGCCCAAAATGCAGCAGTGCGAGTACTGACAGGAATCAGCAGGAGAGATCACGTCTCTACTGTGTTAGTCTCCCTCCACTGGCTCCCCTTAAAATTTTCAATCCAATTCAAAATTCTATTATTTGCGTATAAAGTCCTAAACAGCCAAACTCCTGGTTATCTACAAGACTTGATAGTTCCTTATGTTCCTGATAGATCTCTCCGCTCTCAGAGTGCAGGTTTACTTGTAGGTCCTAGAAGATCAAAATCTACATTTGGAGGATGGGTCTTCTGCTATCAGGAACCGTTACTATGGAAACTACTTCCAGTTTGGGTTAAAGAGGCTGACACCACCTCCACCTTTAAAACAAACTTAAAACATTTATGTTTAGTAAAGCCTAGTTAGTGCAAACTTTATTGTGTTAGGGCCAGTAGTCATAGCAACAGCTACAGGACAAGAGAAGAGCAGGGTCGTCTTGAACATATCTTCATCCTAGATATGCTGCTATAGACCTACGCTGCTGGAGGAGACCAACATGATCCACTAAGAGGTGCTCCTCACCCTTTCTTCTCTCTTCTTCTTCTCTTTCATCAGATCAATTCAAAGTTATTAATTAGGAATATCTCATAAGTATAATTGTGCTCCATTGTTCTTGTAGGTTGTTGTGCTGGTCTGCCCCCTCTTTTTCTTTTCTGTAGATGTTTACCGGCCAGAGCTTCGTGCTGACCTGCAGTCCCACCCTCTGACCATCCCAGTGTTTATCTCCATCTGTCTGCCAGGGGTATGCAAACCTGGTCCCCAAGATCCACTGTCCTACATGTTTTGTACTGATACAAGGACACATCTAAAACATGCAGGACAGTGGCTCTGGAAGATCAGAGTTGCCTACCCCTGATCTATACGAATGTCTCTGTAGGATATCTACTGACATTCTGACCTGCAGTCCCATCCTCTGATCACCTCAGTGCCTACACCCGTTTATATAGTCATCTCTTTAGTGTACAAACTAACCGTGGATTAGTTATAGATACACTCAATTCCATTAAAAAATGCTTTATCCTTCAAGGGAAATTAATTAAAAACACAACTCTCAGTTCTCCAGCTAACAGACGACTACTAATATATTTTGTCTTGACAATATATTAGCGTCGCTCCTCTCTGTTCTTCATCCTCCCTTTCCAATCCCTTCCTATTAAAACTGAATTGAATTTAACTACTCTATCCTATATCATCCCAATTTCTTTATGTCTCACTTTCAGTTAATTTTTAATTTGTAATTCATGTGTGTACACTTACATTTTGGTACTTCAATTCCATTTCCCTGTGTTGAATGAATGAATGAATAGCCTTTATTATAACTGTATTATTCAATACAATGCAGTTAGGAGTGCTGCTCCTTTGGTCCATGAGGAAAAGTAAATTTAGAAAGAAAACAAAAAAACAAAAGTTGTTGAAAATATGCAAAATATACAAAATACTGTATTTCTCCCAATTTACGTACCTGGGCGCGTAGCAAATTACTGGCAGGGCTCGTCTAAGACCTAATTATGCAAGTTGGTCAGTGTCAGGCTTTAAAACAATAAGGTGTCACAAAAAATGTCTAACATATACGAATTATTTAAAAAAAAAAAAAAAACAAACTACAAAAATCGTTCTCTATTTGGTTGTTAAATATGGTAAATGATGGTGCTTGTCCACACAGCATATTGCTAATTTAAATGTACATGCAATGAAATTGGTTCACATTAAAGAATTAACTTTCTTATCAGCACTTTCTTTCAATATATACATACCTGTAATAAAAAAAGAGGACTGGAAAAAATCCTATAGGTCACAGACAGCAAATATCAACAAAACTTCATAAATCTTGCTCCTGCCTATTATACCGGCCGGTAGCACGTCGTGATCGTGCACTCTTGTTGACGTTATGTGTAATTTAAACGAAGCGGTGTTAAAGTGCCTTTTCACCTCTGCTCTTTTGACAGTTAGTCATGGTGAATTTAAACATCCAACCGATTAAATACTTCATAGGATTAGGAAAAATTTGATCAAAGTAAGTGTCTGTCTCTCCAAACCATAACTCTTGATCGTAACTGCGATCAATTTTTATTGTAACTGGCATAAAAATAATAGCTGTGCCCTAGCGTTGTGGGTGGGGGCGCGTCTATTAGAGTGGGAGCGTTAATTTGAAGAAATACGTGGATGGTGGTGTCTGGCACCAGAATGTTTCTTGGGATTAATAAAGTTTTCATCTTATCTTGATGAGTATCAGCCGCTGTGACACTCCGGCTGTGACACTCCGGCTGTGACACTCCGGCTGTGACACTCCGGCTGTGACACTCCGGCTGTGACACTCCGGCTGTGA
>JAOWBL010000019.1:755863-773469 GCA_028564865.1 Zenarchopterus dispar
CACTCCTTTAAACTGCTGTGCTGCTGTCTGGCGAACACGCTTCAGCAGCATCATTCTTCATGGATCATGGACCTGGAGCAGGTTTCCTTCCTGATGTTAGCATGCGACGGGCCGACTGTCTCCTCATCTATCACAGATATTGACCACTGCCAACTCCAGATACTGAATTACACTAATGCTCCAAAAGAGGTCCAAAAGTGGTCGACTGCCAGATAATCAGGCTGAGTGGGTCGGAGAGCTGCCAGAGCACTGCAGCTGGTCTGAATGATTAACCAGAACCCAAACAAAGCACCCGAACAACTAACTAGAACCCAAACCATACACCTGGATGTGAACTACTAACCAGAACCTGAAAGGCTCTGTTAGATGTGTTGACTGGACTATAGAATTACAAGACCACAACTGATTCAAAGAGCTGGTGTGAAAAGGTTTACACCTGGATCTAAAATGACGACAGGTGATTTGAACTGGATGATAACTGGTTAAACCTGGATTACACCTGATTTGAACTGGGTCGCAGCTGGTTCAGACAGAACAGGAAAGGCAGCAGACTTCAGTTCGCCACTGTGATCCTCAGTAACACGCAGATCTTGTCACGGCTTTTTCATGCTACATTTTTACAAATAAAAGGGTTAAGTGGTGTCAACTAAAATGAGCTTTTTAACCTCTAATCTCATCCTCCTTGTTCAAATCTTCTCTTAGACCCTCCCAGTTGTTTACCCACAGTCATGTCACGTCCATGTACGAATCAGTGGGGGTCCGGTGCCCACTCATGGTGCTTTATTTTGAAAATTGACCACATTCTCTATATCATTCTGATGACTGACTTCCTGTCAGCTTGATCTGTAGTTAGGTAAGTTGATGCAGTTCAGCATCAGAATTGACTTTAAGCGTATTTTTAGTGGATGATAGTCATTTCTGGGACTCTTCTGAACCGCTCCACAGCGCCCACTGTGACCTGGACCATTGACTAGAACAGCAACGGTTCACAGCGGCTGGTGCGGCGCCGCTCACGTTCTGAGTCCTGTGAAATTTAAATTTGAACCAGAGACAGGAGAGAAACTTGGAGGCATCTGCATATTCCTGAGTAACAGCTGGTGCACCAGCTACCCAGAGAGGGAACATCTGGCACTGAACTACAAAGGCCTTTCATCTTCCAGGAGAGTTGGGAATATTGTCATCTGTTCACTTTACAAACCCCCCAGTGAAGCAGCTGCTTAAACTGCCAAATGTCTCCATGACCAACGCACATCTGGAACCCCTGTCTTCATACTGGGGGATTGTAATCATAGTCAGCTTAAACTGTCCCCACAGCATTTGGAGTGTAGGAAACTGAATTATGTTTAAAACCACGTAATGAGACCAGATCCTCCTTTGGGTTCTAGTGAGTTCGGAGCCGGTTCCAGTTGTTAGGAGCAGAGTTATTATAGTTAACAAAAACCAAGACTTGGGGGGGGGGGGGGCACCTTTAGGTTTTGTTGGTTATTATTCTGTCACCTGCTTGCTGTTTTATTGTCTCTAGGTTAGTCTTGTTCATGATGTGGGTCAGGATTCACACTGACCTGGAGTTCAATAAAAACCTAATAAAAAGTTTCACTAGAAAATATGATTGATTTGACAGTCTTACACGCTTCTACATTTTCATTGGCAGGTTGCAGCCTGCCAATAAAAATATACGAATCAATAATGTAATTCGCATTTCTAAGAAGGTGCCAAGCAAAAAAAAAGAATTGATGTCTATCTCCCGACCTCTAAAAGTTCACCAAACATGACGTGATAGAAGTGTTAATCACACTGTTAAGCATTTAGTGCCAATGAAAGATGCAAACAATCAGTGCGGACTGCTAAATATAAGATCTTTAAGCTCCAAGTCTCTATTCGGAAGCCATCTAGTTACAGAGACTCAGTGTGATATTTTCTGTTTCTCAAAAGTTCAGACAAAGCAAAAGTTTAGGTTCATGTCAACAATTATAGTTCTAGAACAATCCAGTCCAAGATGATCCGATGGTTGAGCTGAAATCATCTTCTCTGCACCTTTAAACGCTAATGACAGCAGGATTCAGTGTTTCTAGACTTTTAGTAGCTTTTTTTTTTTTACAGTTGATTCCCATTTCCTGCACTGACTGCAAGTCCATGTTTCATTGTTGCATACTTCCTCCTTCTAGACGTTTTAATCTCACCTAACAAACACCTGGAGATCCAGGAAAAGACATTTTTAAGTTCATCAAACATGATAAAACATTTATAACATACCAAACCAATGCAAACCCCCCCAGCTTTAATCCTGTAAAGACCACTAATACCAAAACTAAACACAATCTCAACATCAAGGTAGAGCTCTAACAAGAAAAGACTACTTCAATTCCTACTGAAGCAGTCTTTTGCCATTTTAGACAATTTATGATGTAACTGATCTTAATCATCTATTAGCCTGATCTGACATGACCTGTAAAATTCAAACCAGCCAATCACAGAAGGCCTTGCAATGCAGCAGCGACATCAGCAGGGGGGTGGAGCTTACCTTTGTGTGCGAGGCAGCGGATGCTCTGTTTACTCTGAATGTCCCAAAGTCGAACCGTCTCATCATGTGACCCAGAGAGGAGGAGAGTCCCGTCCATCGACACCGAGAGACACGTTACCAGGTTCCTGAGGAGAAGGTTGATCAACACGATTCCACAGAAATAAATGATCAGCAGGTTTCTGATGGCCAGCTCACCATCAGGAACCTGCTGATCTTTCAGCTTCATGATCTCAGTATGATGACACCACAGAAGCCACATGTTGACAATGTTTACATTTGTCAGTCTGGAAGAAGGTCCGGAACATTCCCTCCCAGTCTGGATCCCTAGTTTTCATCTGATGGATCTGGAGATCTAGGAAAACTCCACTGACCGTGAAAGACCCTCTGTCGACCATAAAAAAATCCCCCCCAGTTGTATGGCTACGTCATGTTCGGAAAACCTGCAGTGTCATAGTAGGAAATTATGATGGCTTTATGAACTGCAATATATGAACAAATACTTGAGTCTTTCTGCTTTAAAGCCCAAATTAACGCCAGACTTGTTTGTCCAAGGTTCCCTGACTCATCTCTCTCCTTCTGTCATCACACTTGCAACCCTCTGTGTAAGCTGGTACCTAAATCAAGATCTCAGACACTGAGGGTCCATCTGATTGATAAAATATATTACTGATTTTAGAGCATAAATGTGCTGCATTTGGAAAATAACAGACCACATTTATTGAAATATTTTTTTGTTTTTCCAAATACCGATAGTGTTTATCTTCAAGTAGAAATTTTTAATTCTGACTATAATGTGCTGGCCTACTTCACTGCCTGTTAGAGACCCCCCCATAGACCATAAAGACCCCCCATAGACCATAAAGACCCCCCATAGACCATAAAGACCCCCCATAGACCATAAAGACCCCCCATAGACCATAAAGACCCTCCATAGACCATTAAAGACCCCCCTCAAGAGTAAAAAGACATAATTCAAGTGTAAAACGCCATGTTAACTCACCTGTGTCCTTTGAACACCTGGTTTCCTTCACTGTCAGACTGGAAGGATTTTTCCCGGCTGAGATTCTGCAGAACAAATACAAACATTTGAAATGGTTAATCTTTTATTTACAGCAGACATTGCAGACATGAGTTCAGAGAATGTAAGAGGATATAGGAATGCAAGGACATGGGATGTAAAAAGAAAGGATGCAGGCTGTAAGGAAAGAGGATGTAAGGACACAGGATGAAACAGGATACGAGGATCCAGGATGCAAGGAAAGAAGAACAGAGGATACAAGGGGACAGAATATAAGGACGTAATAATGGAAGACTTAAGGATATAGGATGTGAGGATGAAAGGACAAAGGATTCAAGAATGTGAGGACAGATTATGCAGAACAGCAGATGTAAGGACACGGGCCATAAAGATAAAATGTAGTTAAATTCAACTCAGTTGTTTTATAGAGTCTATTACAATACAAACAGTCTGTAGGCCCAGAATATGACCTCCGAGCAATTATTACATAAAGAGTGGCAAGAAAAACACCGCTTTAAGAGGGAGGAAATGCTGAGCAGGACTTGGATCATAAGGGGGACCCCTCCTGTTGAAGACCAGCTGGGTAACGGTGCTTTGCTAGTTACTGAAAAAAATAACCAGTTACAGTTACTTAATCCAAAATGTAACTCACTTCGTTGATTACTTCCAAAAAGTAAAGTAATGCTTTACTGTTAAAAGTAACTTTTTAGTTACTTTATAAAAATAACATTCTTAAAAATGCTCCTTAACTTTAGTGTTGTACAAAAAATATAATACAAACTCAAAAAGTAATTTTTCAACACTAATTTATTCAAGGCAAACCAACAAAAATGTGAAAAAAAATTTTTTTTTGAAGATTTGGAGAAAAAAAAAATTTTAAAGTAAAATAACAGCTGCTGAAAAATGAAATCTATGAGCAATGTTCACCTCGCATCTTATTGAAAGTAGGATGCACATACTACTTAAACTACAAAAGTTAAAGTGGCTTCAGTACCACAGATATGAAGCAACTGCGGATGTATATGTCCATTAGATATAAGTGTAAGGTTGGAAACTGGTCTCTAATTCACTGGAATGTCTGGGTCAACAGACAGCTTTTTTTTAAATAAATGTTTAATTACTGTGGCTCTAAAAACCTGCAGCACCTATCTAGAGTTCAGGGATATGCTGATTTGATTCAATACTGTCGTACCAATAAGAGAGAAAACATTTGTGAGTAGCTGAGTTGGGTTGGGAAAGAATGGAAGGATGGAGGATGCACTGTAAGGACATAGGACATAAGGAGGAAGGATGTAGGAAAGAAAAGGACACAGCATGTAAAGGTTTCTCACCTGGCTGCACAGAGACACTTGAAAAATATTCCCATCACTTCCTCCACAAAACAGGAAGAACTCACAGGGATCCAAGGTAACAGACATGATCTCCACATCAAAGAGGACGGACAGCAGAAGCTCACCTGACGACAGTTCCCACACCTGTAAAGGTACATGTCACACACCTGCTGAGAGTGCACACAATTCTGATAACGTCCTTGCCTGAACCTGAATTAGCACCACAACTTTCCACAGAGAAAGTTCCCACGGGTGTCTGTGGCCACACATACATGTGTGTTTCATGGGGGTCAATCGCCACAGATACGTCTCAACCGTCTTACCTTGACTGTCTGGTCCAGTGACGCGGTGGCGATTCTGGCCTGAGGTCCCATCAGGCCACAGTGTAGGTCTGTGACTGGGAGGGAGTGACGAGATAGGACATGACGAGGCTCAGGGGAGTGGCTTAAATCCAGCTGGACAACGCTGAGCAACAGATGAGACAGGTGTTGTCAGCACAATGGGGAACTAACCAACACATTTGGATTTAAACAGCATGCTAGTTACAGGTGATATATTAGCCGTTATAACAGGCTTCCACATTTTTTCTTGAAACCAGATAAAACATAACAGATCGCCGCCAGCGTGTTTCATTACGGTATAGACTTTTTATAATCTATATCATTACTGTATAGATAATTTTATTACCTCTTCAGATAAAATTAAATAACTCATGTAGTCAGTGTTTTACGATAATCTTTTCACTCTGCAGCATTTCGACTCAGATATAAATTTGTCACAAACCATCAAAAACAAGTCTTTGCAGAACAGTTATTTTCCAACCTTAAGAAAATATTACTGAAAATGAACTTTTTTACTTTTATTCTGACAATTATTCAAATGATTTTAGAGAAAACAAGACGAATTATAACCATATTTATGAGTGAGACAACTGAGACGTGCGCCTGCTGCTCTGGAAAAACCCCCTCAACCTGAAGATAATGCACAATACAAAGAAACCGCAGTTATTCCCTTTATTTACTGTGTTTAACCATGAGACTGCTGTCTGACTCTGCTTCCTCCAGGAGAAACGTTCTCATCGCACATCCACATACTTTCTATAATTTCCCAGAAAATGGAGGAATTGGTAACTGAATAACTCAAACATCTTTACAGAAGTCCATTTGTCCTACATCAGGATAAATGGATTTTAGAAAACATCATTCTGCTGACGCAGCCGTTTGTTTCTTCAATGAGATGTGCTGATCGTAGTTTTTTTGGTCAATTCTGTTGTTCAACTTTTGTAGTGAGTGTGTGACCTGCCAATACCAATTTGTCAGTTCTAATTTTCTTAAGAACCATAATTATCCAGTTTTTGCATACTTTAGGCAACACAATTTTTTTACATCATGTTTTTATAATTTAGCATATCTTATTGTTTTTAATGGTATTGCAAAGAAATGAAGAGGAGGAGAACTTTATTTATAGGCCTCCTTCAAGAGTCAAGGTGACCATAAAAGGATACAACAATAATAAAATAAAATAAAAATGTAGCACAATAAAACCCTAACACAATAAATTAGAGAGTAAAAATAAAAAAACTAATAAGTAATTTTAAAGACCTGTTTTCTTCAGTCTGAATTTAAACACCTTAGGAACGGATTAGAGAACGTAGTAGACGATACAGCCACAAGGGGCAGTTTTCTGGCATAAACTATGACTGGTGATTTTAGACCGGCCAATCAGAGCACAGATAGTTCAGGCCTGACCAATTAGAGCACAATAGCATATGACAGAGTGCTTAGACGTGGTTAGGTGTCCTCCAGGTGTGTTACCTGCTCAGGCTCCACACCAGCGCCAGGTTGTCCTTTCCTCCAGAAACAAAATGGCTACTGTCGTCTGTGAACTTCAGACAGGTGACGTCCTGATAATGCCGACTCAGCACAGCCACCAGCCTACCTGAGCACACCTGCACCATTCACAGGAGACCCTTTAAAAAAACACTCAAGCATGCTATGCCTAGTTAGGTTTGTTGTCATGGAAGCCAAACAAACAATATCCAAAATTGTACAAACAGATGTGTAAGACATCAAGATGAAATCAAAGTAGGTCCAAAAGTAAAGAAAAATAGGTGCTTACCTCCCACAGGTAAATTGCTTCTGACACTCCAGCTGCCAGGAAGAATCCATCAGGTGAGGCAGTCAGACAGGTGACAACACCTGGACAAACAATCTTCTGTTGCAGCTGGTCCTGAGAACACAAAGCAGTCAAGTGATTGTCACATCTGTCAGAGCCGTTTCAAGAAACTTTATTTTGAAGGTAACCATTTCATAATAAAACAAGGAATGAATAGCTGTGTGGAAGGAGCTACACTTGGATAACAACTGGAAGTAATGACATTTTCATCCTTGTGTCAAACCACTCCCACCTGGACAAAGCAAACATCTCCAGTGTTTTTACAGATGCATTCACAGCAGACAAAACAGCTACAGCACAAAAGCACACTAAAGGTGCATTCACACCACCCTGTTTGGTCCACTTTAAATGGACCATTTAGTTTCCTTGGATGTTTGGTTCACTTTAAATGGACCATTTAGTTTCCTTGGATGTTTGGTTCACTTTAAATGGACCATTTAGTTTCCTTGGATGTTTGGTTCACTTTAAATGGACCATTTAGTTTCCTTGGATGTTTGGTTCACTTTAAATGGACCATTTAGTTTCCTTGGATGTTTGGTTCACTTTAAATGGACCATTTAGTTTCCTTTGATGTTTGGTTCACTTTAAATGGACCATTTAGTTTCCTTGGATGTTTGGTTCACTTTAAATGAGCCAGAGTTGTTTCCTCGGAAATCTGCTTGATTTTGGGAGACGTGAATGCGTAACTTTACTCTGATGCAGAACAAAGAAGTGGACTCTGGCCTGCCTAAAAATGAAGGTCTCTGGCGGCTTTAACACTTAAAGTGGACTAGAAGTGGACTATAATGAGGTGCATTGTGGGTAAACAAAACCTAAAAAACTCGTGTGGAGCACAACTGCCAGGTAAAATGCCTTGCGATCACAGATTGAGTGAGGACAAGGTAAAAGTTCTGACAGAAGTGTCAGACTAAAATATATTACAGTTACTGGTCAACAATGACAAAAGCAATTACGTTTAAAACTAGTGGCGAAGTAGCGCTCAATTAACCAATGGATGAACAAGGTTTCTTCATTTCTGTTGGCTTTTCCTTTTGTAATGTTTGGTACAGCGCCACCACAGGCGAGGAGGAGAATATGTTAATCACAGTGTTTGAGGTTTTAAAATATGCTAGCGAGAAAGTAAACTTGGACAGCTGAATGCTACAACTCTAATCGTACCCAGTCGAACCAAACCTCCCGCACTATCAATGTGAAAAACAGTTAGTTGGGTTACTAACTCCCTGGCACACAGAACCAGCACAAAAAAAAAAAAAAAAACTTTAACTAGCTGGGATTTAACTAACCCGATGATCACTGTCTGCATACTAGCTGCGATTTAGTGGGACAAATGCAAGAAGGCCTGGCTAAGTTCATCTCTTTATTTTGTGGTTCTTAACCGAACAGAAGCGACAGTCAGGAGGGGTTTCACAGCCGAACCCATCAGCAGACCCGGCTGGCTAGTACAGAGCTTTCCTGGCGTTTGCAACGGAGTTTTCTTTGTGAACAGCAGCTCGGATTTTAAAAACGACGATTATCTGAGTGATGTCTGGAGTAGTCTGTAAAGTTGGTGGGCTTTCCCACAAAATTAACCCCGGGGTGATGGTGATGATGAGGTACGGTGTCCAGGCGTGTCCGAGTGTATCCAGGTGTGTCTGGAGAGCTCCTACCTTCCTCTGCAGCTCCCACACGTTGATGAAGTTCTTCCCCAGCTGCGCCGTCAGAAGGAACTCCCCCCGCAGCACCACCAAGCTCCGGGCCGCGCTGTTACCGCCCCGATACGACAGCAAGCTGGAGCCGCTGAGCGGGTCGAACACGGTGACGTTCCAGAGCTGAGAACAAGAATCCGAACTCAGAACCACCTCCAGGGGAGCCGCCATGCTCGTTAATGATCACTCCACAACCGGGCACAACAGACCGACGGAGACCTACGTCACATCCGCTGCTCTGCCCGGGGCTTTCTGGGAGATGTAGGAAAGCAGTCGAGCTGTGCGTGTGCATATTTCAACTGGACTTTTTACGGTCTAACCCGGGTTGAGATAACGAGTAGTAATCTTTACTAATCTATGTTTTATGTATGATTAGGGATAGAATGTTTTGAATGTATATTAATCCATCCATCCATTTTCTATACTCTCTTTATCCTATACAGGGTCACAGGATCCCAGCTCACTACAACAGAAAAGCAGGTGTTGTATATTAGCCTCTACCATTATTTACTAATATATAATAATTAATAAAGCTTCAAAAATAGAAAAATTACAACACAGAGGAAGTTAATGATAGACAGAGAGGATGAATGGAGATTATGAAAGCACATATTGAAAGACAATCCATTCACTTTACTCCGATAAATTTGAAAATCTTGTACTGTTTCTCTCTGAGGAGCCTGGTAACTGACTGACTGCCTGCACTCTACCCTGATCACCTGAACCTTTCCTCAAAACCTAACCCCCAAGCCAGGTGTATACTTCTGTGTAGCTGTTTGTATTGCAACTACACCGTCGGTGGTGTTTATACTTCTGCCTTATCTTTTACTTCACTCTATGATTACAACACCAGTCACTAGGCAGCAACAAGGATTTTTTCCCCCCTGCAGCACCACAGCTTGCAGTGCCTACTTTCCTTTTTAATAATTTCCTGTGTGAAGTGTAGACATAGCAACATAGCAAATAACATATGTTTCACGCAAGTTGGAGCTGATAACTGTTGAGCACAGTGGCGGTCCTGGTGTGTTTTATGCAGTGGGCAAACACACCTCCTCACTACCCCACACCTCCAACACCATAAACCCAACGTCGTGACTAATAATATACAAATTCACTTTTTCTTTTTTTTTCTATGATTTAACAAAATCTAAAAAAAAAAGTGACAATATAGAACCAAACCTATACGATTAATGTACACTTTATTTGGAAGAATTTTGTGGTGCGATTGACTGTTATTGCACCAGGGCATTCACCTGATAGATCAGAGCTACATCTAGAAAGATGTAGGTCTGAAAACGTTCTATAGTTCCTCCACATCCAAGGGGTGGCATCAACGGTTGCTTATCAAACTGCCTTTGCATGTAGCTGGTTAGTGCTACGACCAGTCAGACCAGCAAAGAAGGTGACATATTCAGAGCGACAGAAAAGCTCAATTGTTAAAGTTTCAAAGACAGCAAACTATCGTTCGAGCCCACTTGGAATCAACAAAGAAGAAACAGAGGCAGGAAATTTGAAAATAAATAACAAATCTACCAAACACATTTCATGTGATCTGTGTCAACATGACTAGCAGCTACATTTAGAGGGATGTGCATGTCAGGTTACTGCATAGCCTACCTTGTCCAGTTCACACCTATGCCATAGCTACAGTGTAGCTTTGACAAAGCAGTATTATTCAGACTTTACCCTTTTTTGTCTGCATATATTTTAATGGTTAGTACCATGATTTGGTACTAACCATTAAAATATATGATACCAAATCAGACTTTACATAACCTCAGTCTTTCTCCCTCTTTCGCTCTTTCTCTCTCACACAAACACAAACACAAACACACACACACATGCACATAACACACAGGATCCCACAGATAAAATTCTAATTCATAACGACAAAGCTTGGTCCCAACAGGGTTTACTGATCCAACAGGGGCTGCTGGTCCCATCAAAGCCCACTGGTAGCAGCGAGGGCTATTGGTCCTGACAAAAACTACTAATCGTATCAGGTCTACTGGTCCTTTTAGGTTTACAAGTTCCCTCAAGTGTACTGGTCCCCTCAAGTGTACTAGTCCTCTCGGGTGTACTGGCTCTCTCGGGTGTACTAGTCAGTGATTATACCAGAAATAGTCCTCACTAGGTAGTAGAAACAAGTACCCACTGCTGTGTGCTGATGTAAACAGTCTGGTCTGTCAGATTAATTAGTCCTGACAAACTGCTCCACTTAATCCTCCTTCCTCTGTCACACTGACCAACCAGAACTGCCGGCGTCATCCTCTGACCTCCCCCACCTTGATGAGCGTGCGTTCATTCTGTTAGAGCTCAGTTGTTGTAACAACGGCATGAAGAGGAAGTTCTTATGAAGAGTCGTCGTTTTCCTCTGCGAGGAGACCACAGCCTGCTGACCCCCGACACACACCCTCAGTAAGTGACACAGTTACAATTATAGTTACTCACTTAGCAGACACTTTCATCAGATTTTTTTATTTATCACCAACAAATAAATAACAGCAATCAAACTACAGTAAAGTTGGAGACTCTGGCATTATGTTACAAGCCAATAAAATTAATATGAAAATAGAAACATGGGGGGTAGGGGGGTGTTCTCAAAGATGTACCTGTTCTGAAAACAACTTGTAGCTTGTTCACCCAGTCTGGAACCACAAATAAAAACAGCCTAGAATGTCTTGTATGCTGGGGTAACTAACTAATCACCTGATGCTAACTAACCCTAGTGTGTAGGGGCAACTAACTAACCACATAACTCGTGTGTGTAGGACTGGAAGTGCCAGAGAAAAGTATTGATCAGGCAAAAGTGGAAACCATAAGAATCAGGTTAAAACTGGCTAAAGATCCAAAAAGGACTTTGTGGACAAGCATTACTACTACTACTACTACTACTACTACTACTACTACTACTTGTTCTACTACTTGTTCTACTACTGCTGCTACTACTGCTACTCCTTCTACTACTGCTACTACTTGTTCTACTACTACTGCTACTACTACTACTACTCCTTCTACTGCTGCTACTGCTACTGCTGCTACTGCTAGTACTACTTCTAATACTGCTACTATTACTACTGCTACTGCTTGTTCTACTACTACTGCTGCTACTACTTCTACTACTGCTACTAGTACTACTACTACTACTACTTGTTCTACTACTACTGCTACTACTACTACTACTCCTTCTACTACTGCTACTACCTGTTCTACTACTACTGCTACTACTACTATTACTCCTTCTACTACTGCTACTACTACTACTACTACTTGTTCTACTACTACTGCTACTACTACTACTACTCCTTCTACTACTGCTACTACCTGTTCTACTACTACTGCTACTACTACTACTCCTTCTACTACTGCTACTACTTGTTCTACTACTACTGCTACTACTACTACTGCTACTACTTGTTCTACTACTACTGCTACTACTACTACTACTCCTTCTACTACTGCTACTGCTAGTACTACTTCTAATACTGCTACTACTACTACTACTACTGCTTGTTCTACTACTACTGCTACTACTACTCCTACTACTACTCCTTATACTACTACTACTACTACTCCTTCTACTAGTGCTACTGCTGCTACTGCTGCTACTTGTGTGTCCTTCTACTACTGCTACTGCTAGTACTACTTCTACTACTACTACTCCTACCACTGCTTTGCCCTCTTCAGACTAAGGTGTTAGTTGCTGTTCATCTGCAATTGTAGCATCATCCCAATGAAGTTCATAAACTTTGTATAAGAATCAGTAACACAAATCCTTCCACAAAAAAATTCCAATCCACTCCTGATATGACCTCATCCTCATCCAGACCTGATCCAGTCCTTGTCCTGATCCAGTCTTTATCCAGTCCCCATCCTTAATCACTCCTGATCAAGTCCCCATTCAGTCATGAATTGATCCAGTCAAGATCCAGACCTGATTTCCTCTTGACTTACTTCTGATTCTGATCGTGATCCAGTGCTCATCCTTTCCTTGTTCAGTTTTGATTTAATCTTGACCCAATCCTGATCCAACCTAGTCCAGATCCAGTCTACACCTAGTCCTGATCCAGCCTGAAATGAATCTAACTCGGATTCAGACTTGATTGTGTTTTGATGTAATTCTTATGTTGAGCAAGATCTTGTCTTGATCTACATCCCTGACACTGATTTTGTCTAGACCTGGTTCTTATCCCAGGATGATCCAGTTGCTGATTAAGGACACAATCCAGTCATGATCCAGTCCTGATTCAGACGTTATTCCAGCATGATCCAGTCCTGATTGTTACTGAGCCTGAACGTATTCTGATCCTGAGTTCTGCGGTCTGTTCCAGGTCTGGGGCCAGGACAGGACAGGAGGTGAGGTCAACGAGGGTAGTTTTGCTTCCAGGACACCTAAGTGATTCATCTACCTGTGGATTCGCTGCAGCGTTGCCACAGCGACGGACATCAGCCTCTCCAACTCGTCGTTTGCGGTTTGAGGATGAGACAGAGACAGAGGTGGAGAGCCGTTACCTGGAGCGGCAGCAGCAGAGGAGCCGGTCAGGGCAGCGGCCACCAAGGGCCCTGTCCAAACTACAGCTTAATCTGAACCAGAACTTCAACAGTACAGCAGGACTGCGGCAGAGAGAGGTGGAGCCTGCCATAAGAAGGGAGCAATGTGGAACAGTGGTGGGAGTCAATTTTGACCGGGACAGAGGGCGGAGCCCGAATAGGCATCGCCTGAACCTGCAGACTGAACTGCTTAGAGACACCTATATTGGCTGTGTCACACCTGCTGACACCTGCCAGAGAGGGCGTGGAGCTTCCTCTCCCTCCCACATCCAGGAGAGATGGAGAACCATCCCACAGTCCTCGCCCACCAGTGACCTGCCAATCAATCCCTATCCCTCTGTTGTATCTTCCACCACCCTCACATGCCCCTCCTTTCTGCCTTCTACTCCTGTGACATCATCACTGAAGTCCCAGTGTGACCAGACCAATGGCAGCCAGGAAGGAAAGGATGTGATCCAGAAACAAGACAAAGGAGGGACAGCACAACCTGGATCAGCCCTGAAAGAGAGATGTCCCAGTGTTAAGGAGCGAAGTCCAGACACCACTAAGAACTCCTCCTCCTCAGGTAGGACTAAGACACAACCTCCAGACCTGTAAAATTATTCCAGCCCAGCAGTTGGAACAGTGTACTTCCCCTACTGACCACTAGAGTCTGGATCCAGACCTGCAGCTTTTCTTCTGACCACTAGGGTCTGGATCCAGACCTGCAGCTTTTCTTCTGACCACTAGGGTCTGGATCCAGACCTATAGTTCCTTTACTGACCACCAGGGTCTGGATCCAGACCTGCAGTTCCCCTACTGACCACCAGGGTCTGGATCCAGACCTGCAGTTCCCCTACTGACCACTAGGGTCTGGATCCAGACCTGCAGTTCCCCTACTGACCACTAGGGTCTGGATCCAGAGCTGCAGTTCCTCTACTGACCACTAGGGTCTGGATCCAGAGCTGCAGTTCCTCTACTGACCACTAGGGTCTGGATCCAACAGTGAGCTAATCTCCACTGACCTCCATGGTAAAATGTTCAACTTTACAGCAGAAATAAACATATTTACAGCCTGGAACAAAAACATTACTCTACCAAAACAAGGATGGATGGACAGATTTAGTCAAAATTCATGTAGGCCAGTGTTAGTTAGTATTCACTAAGCGAAGTTATTCACTGGAATATTGAGTGAAAACACATTTAAAAAAGTACAACAGGAAGAGTGAGAAGGCTGACTGCAGAGAATTGCAAGATTAGATATCAAATTTCAAAACATAAGATGCAGATTAAGTTTGACAAATTTGATACTGATTATGTAACATTTGGAACCAGAACAATGACATCACCAAACTTCCAAACACAATAACATAATTTTCTCTGATTCACAGTTGAACTCAAGGCCCTGCCCACTTCAGAAAGCAGTGATGGACAGGTCAAACAACCAATGAGCGTGGAGGTCCTCAGAGACAATACTTTAAATCTTGAACAGTGAGTTTACACCTAGTTTGGTCATGTTTATGACTCTTTTTTTTTCTTTTTACAACTCTGTCAGGGTCCTGTCTGGCTGTTGTTTGGCTTCTCCTTGTGGGCTGTGGTTCTCCATGTCTGCTCCTCATCTGCCTTGATCAACACTCCTTACTTAATCCCTGGTTTCTCATCCAGTTGCTGCTGGATCTTTCCTTCTGTCTGTTGCCTGGTTCCCTGCCATTGACCTATAGGAATTACTGCCCACCTCTAGACAAGTAGTCTTCGACCCTGGTCCTCAGGACTCCCTGTCCTACATATTTTAGATGTTGCCTTTCTTCAACACACCCTGATATAAATGACTGTCATCAACAGATTTTTGCAGACTTTGATGACAAACTGTTGAAATCCGGTTTGTTGATGCAAAGCAACACTTAAAACAGGGCCAGGCTTGAAGACCACTGCTCAAGACCAAGTCTTGTGCTGCCTGCTCTTGTTTTGTCTTCAGCTGCTGGGTCCGTGTTCATCCTTGTCCTTTAACACTGTCTGGATATATATTAATGTCTAAAACCCCACTTGGTAAAAATCCTTTCAAATATTTTTATATTTTATTTGTTTTTTGCATTTTGAGCTTTTAGGAGACCGCGCGTGTGTGTGTGTGTGTGTTTCGGTAGTGTATATCCTCCACCAGTCCCCTCTGATGGCCTGATCTAATATATTTGAACAGATGTAACTCAGATTTTGTCAGAGGGATAAAATCACCAATGTGAAACACGAAAGGACAAGACAGAGTCAAGACAGGGACGGTGTACAGTATGGTGACTGTGTGGTAGGTTGTTACAAGAAGGACACACATGCAACATATGACAGACACAAACGAAGTACATAAAGCAAAGATAAAGAGAAGGAAAAGAGCTCTTCCTTCTTAGTTCTCCAGTTAGTGTGTGTGTGGTGTGCATGCTGGATGCATGTGAGTCTGTAAACATTTCTTTTTTTTTTTCTTTAACCTACTAAGACCTGATGAACACATATGTGGACATCACACATTTTATTGTTAATCTCATAATAGGTATTTTCTTAATTGGGGCCCAGAGAAGCAAGAAAAACATTTACACCTGGTCTTAGGAGGTTAAATCTGTATGTTGAAGTCAGGAGTGGGTTATGGTTATGTTTCTCAACCAGTTCATTTTAAAAACTGTTCTGTGATTGGTTTTATCTAGTCTGTTAACCAGTTTTCTGTGAAGAATTGATCTAGGATGGGCTTTGTCATGTTTCTGAAACAGACTAATGAGAAGAACTGGTCTAAGACAGGTTTGGCACCCTTTCAGACACCAATTTTATGTGAAGAATGGATGTAGGATGGATTTTGTCTTATTTCGGAACCAGTTTGATGTGAATAGCTGGTCTACGACGGGTTTAGTCGCAATTTTTGGAGCAGCTGGATGTGAACAATGGGTCCAAGACTGGTTTGTTCTTATTTTTATACTTGTTTGATGTGTGGAGCTGGTCTAAAACAGGTATAATGTGAAAAAACTGGTCTAGTGGAGGTTTGGTCTTATTTCTGTGTAAGGTCTATGTGAAGAACTGGTCTAAGATGTTTTTGGTCCCATTTTTGAACCGGTGGAAGAACTGATCTAGCATTCGTTTGGTTTCATTTCTCAACCTTTTTGTGCTGAACTAGTCTAGAATGGGTTTCATCTTGTTTCTTAACTCATTTAATGTGAAGCACTGGTCTGCTCCCTGAAAGTCTTTGAGCTGACCTTTTGTTTTCCCACCAGCTTCAGCAGGAGAGACCGGCCCTCTCTTCGATCTCTGCATCGTCTCTTCTCCACTGTTAAACTCAGCAGGACTCGGACCGGCAGCCTTGACAGGCTCACTTCAAAACCCCGCCCTCCAGACACTGACCACGCCCCCTCAGGTAGCAGGAAGCCTTGCAGCCTGCTCAAAAACTAAAAAGTCTCCATCTGCCAGTCCCCAGGTGTGGTGAGACACCTGTGACAGTCCATACCTGCCATTGTGATCATCTGACCAGACGGAGTCTTTGACCTGCTTCCTGTCTGTCCACTAAGAAGCGCCTATCTTTGAGAGGAGGAAGTTGTCTGTTCAGAGTTTTCACTCAGAATCAGAAGGTTAGTTCTGCTGATGTCAGACCACCTTCTGACCAGTAAAACAATTCTTCTTCACCACTTCAGATGGAACAGTTTTGTTGGAGCTTGCTGGATCACATGAGCCAGTTTCAGCCAATCAATCAAGGTTCTCAGACAGATGTCCTCCCTTTTCCTCACATACAAGTTCATGCTCCACTCAATGACTGACAGATGTCCAGGTCCCAGAGCATAGTTTCTCATGACCGGCAGTTGAGGACATCCTAGGTTAGCCCGGACCATTTTATATGAGACCAGAGATCATCAACAACTTCTCTTTTTTTTTTTGTACCAGTTTTCTAATTTTTTTTGTTTGTTTTTTTGATTCATTATGTACTGACACCTTGCATCCAGATAAGCAACATTTTAATCCCACGATTTACATGATTTTAGACCACCAACATTTTAAGTTTCTTTCCAGATGCACTTCTCTTCAGTACAAAAAATATATATCTAATGTAACATTTTGTGTACTGAAATAATTCTGACAAAGTCTGAAGTTCACGTCACTTCTCTTCATCTTTTGCTCTAGCTTTCCCTTCTCTCTCCATCACTCGTTCCTTTCTCTTCCATTTGTCTTTGTAGGTACTGCAACTCTCTCCCTTTAGCCATAAACATGCAAAGTGCCCCTCCATTAAGACAGAAGCTTTAAATGTCAATTTTATTCCCACGTTTAAAAGACTCAATTTAAAAGTATCTGAATATTATGAAAATAACAGCCCATATAAGGCATTA
>JAOWBL010000019.1:773569-809215 GCA_028564865.1 Zenarchopterus dispar
TCCATCCATCCATCCATTAAAGTAAAATAATGACAAAGTCAGAGTGACGTAAAAGATCCTAATCTGAAGTCAAACATACAACATTATAAAATGTATTGGCACAGGACGACACTGGCCACTAAGGGAATTCCCATCCATCAAAATACTTTTTGATGTAGACTTTAGAGAAATATTTAAGGCAAAAAGCTCTCCTCTCATCAACTGTCTCTCATAGTAAAACTATAATTGCTAAATGTTTCTACGCATGATAACGCTGCTTCTCTTTCTGCTCGGATAAATAAGTCACACATAAAGAAAACAAGTGATAATTGGTGTATATTTTCATGTACCTTACTTTGCTGGATATAAATAATCTTCTAGGCCTGTTTCCATTTTTCTGTTTGCTTGTTTTTGTTTTAAATAATGGACTTAAAACAAATATCAGCACTTAGCTAATTTATTCTGTGGGCTGCTGTGTTTACTGATGATATAATACTTTAAGAGAATTTTGGACTAATATGTTGACCTTGACAGTGAAGGTTTATATGAGGCTTTATTGTTAAAACTGCTGAAGCTGCTGTGAGCGAATGAATATGAGGAGAGACGTGTGTTTCCAGCTACCTACACCATCAAAAGTCTTTATTTCTCTGGAAAGGCACCGTTATTTTAAAGTGTGTTCCTTGTTGTTGTCTTTTTTTGATCTCTGGAAAATGGACCAATGTGACAAGCATTGTAATCTTCTCGCATCTAGTGTAAGTCATAATTTTAGCTTTGTAAAAGTGCTGTGAAAGCCAAATGACCTGAATTCTGATGTTTACAATAAATAAAACTCTTATGTTTTGTCTTTTTCCGAAAAAAAAAAAAAATCTAAAACGTTTGAGTTGGGTTATCTTTACTCATGTGTGGGTTTTTTAAAGATTCCCTCTTCCATCTTTAAATCATTATTTTGCAGTGTCAGGCATATTAGGAGATAAAAGTGTTAACATTTAGGTTGTGAAGCAGGTTGGACTCAAAAACAAAGGCAAACAGAGGCAATAAATACTATTAACACTAATGCACAGCAGATCAAACTAATAATTAATAAGGGATACTGATGACATGTTTTTAAATAATTAGTTAAGATATATTTTTTACTTTTTGGTGCTCAGGAGTGTTATAGATAAGAGGAAGGAGAGCTTGAAGCGGTCACGTCTGTGTTTGCTGGCGTCTACCTGACGGTGGGACCGATTGATCGTTTTTCCATCGTAGATTGATTGATTGAGACATAGCTGAACTTTATATCCAGTAATTTTCATAACAGTTTTAACTAAAAATGCTATTTTGTTTAACTGGATGGTTAAAGTGTAGTACTTAATGACACACAGCATGGGAAAATCACATATCTTACCTGCTAACCCCAAACAGCCTCACCCTTCTCAGAAGATGAACTCTGGACCAACGTGTTGACACCATTTTAGCTTCTCATCTATAATTACACCAGGAGCACACTTGCTCCGTGGCACAGTTGTCAATAAAAACAGAGGCATGCTTCCTTAGTCCTTTGAGATCAAAGAACATTTCTTTGGTTTTATTAGTGTTTAAAACAAGGCGACCTCTGTAAACCAGGATGAGGAGAACTTGACCCTGCATCTCCTCCGTTACACTGACCTCTGAGAGGAAGTTACTAACCCTTGACCTTCAGAGAATCAAACCATCTCATGATCTGGAGGGCTTCACTCCCATATTAACTAACTCCGGGACTAGTTCAACTGCTTCATTATGTTAAAAGTAGAACTAAAATCTATAAATTACGCTTAGGCAATGGCCATAGCATGTTCTGGGTGGTTGCTGATGAGGTGAGTCGCCATGACGATGTCATCCTCTGGACTTAAATGTAAACTCCAGGAGTCTGGTAGCAGCCTGAGCTGTTCACGTGTTGATGGCATTTCAGAGCAGTTTATAACAACAAATGTAACAGATATTGTACTTCAGATCAAAAATTCATCATGTTTGCAGGTCCAGGGTGGTTTTCCAGGGTTTCACAAGACCCTGACAGGGAAGCTGCAGGTGCTTCAGTCTTAAATAAAACATTTGTCTCTTGACTTGAGTGTCAGATAAAACATGAAGCTTCACACACACACACACACACACACAGGTTCCTTTTCCTCTGAGAGTTCCTAGCAACCAGGACCTGATCAACACCTTTGCAGCAGGACCATAAGCTATGAAATGACTGGAAGTCTTTGACACATCAGTCTTTTTGTTCAGGAGTTTATTGAAATGAAGATCAGTTGAAGACACAAGAGTAAATAATAGAAATACAGAAAAACATGTCACAATTCATTCATTCTCTCTTTTTTTCTATCTCTGCTGCATTTTTGTTTCATTCAGAGAAGAGGAAAGTCTGGACGTTTTCTGTAAAGCTAAATACTGACTCTGTAGCAAAACCAAAGTTCTGGTGTTTTCAGTCAGAGTTCGGAAATGTTTTCATGTTTAAGCCTTCACTGGCTGCAGATGTGACATGACAAACATGTACCTTAAATGTGATGGTCTGATTGGCTGTTGATCTGTCCTGGTTCAAACGACCAGCTAACTCGTTCACAATACTAAAAGTCTGTCAGAGGCTTTTATTTTGAAGCAGCGCAGGGAGTGTGGGACTGGACTTCACAACTATCATCAGTGCAGAAACAAAAGTATGTAAACAGTTACAAAAACACTTGAAAGTCTTTAGTTAATATACGCATATATAGTGAGAAAACTTAAACCAAAACATTTAGTGTTTTTCACAAACCATATAAACAGCAACTAAACTTTAACTTAGTCAGTTAAATCAGAACTAAACAAGTTAAACCCAAACTAAAACCAACTAAAGCAGAAGTAAAGCTGATCTTAACCAGTTAAACAAGAACTAAAGCAGATAAACTAAATCAGTTAAACCAGAACCAAACCAGTTGAGCCTGGAGCATGTTTCCTAAAGCCATCGTACCCAACTACACCAGCAGTGAACGCAGTTGGAACCAAAGCAGGTTTTTGTCTGAACTCTCAGCTGAAATGGTGCAGGTAACGACATCAGTAAGCTATGTAGTTTGATTATCGATTAGTGCTTCCTGAAACCATCGTTGTAACAAACATTCACAAACACTGCTGTTAACCTGCATCTCTGGATCCACAAATCTGGACCTGCGGCCAGAAGCTTAGCTCCTGGTGGTGATGCCACCGATGATGGAAGATGACGGGGGGTGGTAACCCCCAAATACTTGTATATCAGCATATGCAATCAGAAATAAAAGATGAGTTTGAAAAAACAACAGTAAGGTGACAATATTTGATGTTGTTGCTCAAAAATGTTCCTGGAAACGCAAAACTTATCAAAACAGCCCAAAAAGAAAGCTCTTCAACACATCCGTGTTGAACATCATCTCATTAAAGGTTCTTAACGCAATAACACGTGTGTGATGCAGTTGTGAGTCACGTGCTCAGATTGCTTTTGTTACAGTAACTTTTATACGGAAAAGAAAGACACCCACTCAGGTCATCAACCATTTACCATGGCAACGTATGCAGCCACGAGATCAGGAATGGTAAATGCTTATAGTCTGAAAATGTACAAAGGTACAGAGAGAATTTATTTCAATAACATTACTATTGCAAATAGGTCTACTACTTTGTTTATGTACTTGTTTGTTATTGCGGTCATTTTTAACATGATGCATTTGCTTGATTTCATTTGTGTTTTATTTGTAAGACTTGATTTTGTTGGGATCATTGCTGTGGTGGTTGATATGTAACAAGTATTATGAATAACTTAAAAAGTAAACCTATCATCACAACTGTTATATTTACAGTTTCAGTGAATTTCCTGCTGAAGTCAAATCGAACTTCTGAAAACATCATCGTTCCAACTGTGGAGTTTTAAACCATCATAATGCAAACACACGCAGAAGCTGTGGCGGTAAACGCAGTTCAGTTCATTGAATCATAGCTTCTATCGCCGTACGAAAAAACGCACCCCTGTTAAACCCGACTTAAACCTCAACTACACCCATGTAAGCCAAAATAAAGTGGTTAAATTCCAACATGAACACGAGCTGAAGTTAAAGCAGACTTTCTAGCTCGTGTTCCAGGTAAACAGTCGACTCTTAACAACGCCCCTCCCATGATGCAGATGTGGTGAAGAGTTTTACATCAATAAGCAAAACTCACTTTTTTTTTTTTAAGTTTAAACAAGCCGACGCTGCATCCAATGGACTTCAGACAGTAGGAAATCAGAGTTTTGGAGGCTGACAAACATGTACCTCATATTTTCAGCAAATAAAACTTCTGTCAGGTTTGGTTTAGTGTAGTGTGAACCCAGTCCTTGTCAGTTTCATTGTTTACTTCATGTAGGAAGAAAAACAAAAGCTCTTCAGTGGCCTCTCAATGTACCAAAGAAATCTGGTCAATGGTTTTATTTGACAACTTTATAAATGGCCTGGGATTGTTTGCTTATGACAGTTGGATCTGAGAAACCCAGAGCTCCCAGTCAACACTGAATGCAGCAGGAACCTCTGCAGGAGACGGGAGCCAAATATTGGTCTAGTCTGGGACATAAGGGCTAGGATATACTAGCAGTTTACAAAGTGTATATGAACGCCTCACGACTGCCACGCATATCCTGGGTTCCTTTGTGCACATCCTCGAAATAAATACGGAACACAAACGTGACATGCAGTCCATAGCTGACCTATGAAGGTGTTAGATCACGTGGGTGTAGTCGGTGACTGACTAGAAGCTTCGCACTCTAATGAACATAAAGCTGCAACGTTTAAGTGTATTTTGTCATATGTGCTGAAATTACCATTATTTTCATATAACAGAACATAAATGAGGTCATTTGAGAAAAAAAAAAATCTGCTCCTTTGGTGCCACCTGCACCTTCTGTCAAAAATCCTCCAATCAGAGCCAGGGGGCGTGTTTACAGAATGTCAATCAAGTTCTGTGCATGCCCCAATATTTTACTCATTAGCTAAATCATATATCCATAAGTGTTTATTTTCCACCAGAATGATTCATCTGTATTTTTCCACAAAGTCATAGCAATAACTATTATCTGTCTTTTTTGTTTTTAAAATGACATTTCAAGATTATACATTATTATATTGTCACTCAAGCTAAAGAGTATAGTTTTTGTATTCTTTTTGTTTGAGCAACATTGTTCTTTTTCTAATATGCATTTCTGCTTTTAATATGTTTGTATTAACTTTATATATTCCGATTAAAAAAAGAAAAAAAAAAAGAAAAAAATCCTTTTATGACAGTGTTTCTTCCTTGTGTATTGTAGGGTTGTATTTTCAAGACTGTGCCTACACTCTGCCCCCAACTGGACACTGTCGGCCTCGCATGTACTGACCACAGAAGCCAGCAAGGGTCACAACACAGCTGGATGTGTACGCAAACAGATGTGAAGGCCAGTTCACACTGTCCTAGGCATAACTGGTTAGGTCCTCTCTGAAATGGAAATGAACTAGTTCAACTGACTTTTATGGACCTTTAAATTAAATGTTTATAACAAACTCAAAGTAAAATATGTTTCAAGTGCTTGACCTCTAAGAGGACATTTAAGCAATTAAAGAAACCAAGCTCTCAGTCCACCCACCTAAAAGAATCTGCTACAGTCCAGTCCAGACCAGACCAGACCAGTATGAGACCAGTCAAGTCCAGTTCTGCCCAGTCCAGACCAGCATCAGGCTAGTTTAGTCTGGTCCAGACCAGACCAGTATGAGGCCGGTTCAGTGCAGTACAGACCAGTACAGTCCAGAACAGTCCTTCTGAGTTCCATACAGTCCACTTTAGTCCTAATGAGTCCAGTCCAGTAAGATCCAGTAACCACAGATGGAGAGATTTTTCCATAAGCTCTGGGCTTCAGAGGACAAAGAAGAGGATGACGACAACCAGGAGGATGGCGAGCAACACAGCGATAGCACACCACTGACGACGATCTGCAGACATGAAGGTGATCAATAACTCAGAAACGGTTCTGTAGAGCTGTCACAAAAAAACTGGACTGACTAGAAATCATGATGAACACCAACGACGGTCAGGTTTACAGAAGTAAAAACTTATAAATATCTGCAGCTGTTTCAGACATTTGTGGGGTTTTCCTGTTAATTTATCATTAACTTATGTTATGTTAATTAAATTAATTAATTAATGTTAAATTATCTGAATAATTAGCTTTAACAAATCAGACATTTGGAAAAAATGTCAGAAGGTTTAACAGGGATGAATTTCTTAAAATTTGATCTTGTACATCAGAAAATAACAGACTTTAAAGGTTTATGGTTACATGGTGGTTTACAGTTAGTGAGATGTCCGGTTAGAGATACACCTCATCTGTCCAGCCATCGAGGCAGGGCGTGGGAGTTGATTTGTTGCTTCTCCTCATCTAGTGGAAACAGCTGAAGACGTTCAAGGATTTGGTCAGGATGTCCCCTGAACTCCTAGCTCAGGAGGTGTTTTGGGTATGTCCAATAATAAAAAACCATGACAATAAGCCCTGTAGAAACAACAGGGTTCCAGTAGTTTAGGTGCTACTACCCCAAACTACAAGAGAAGCAGCTGTAACTGCTGACTTCTAATAAAGAGATTTCATCCAGTCAGACCTCAGACTGAATCACTGAGCCATTCAACATCTGATACAAAATAAATAGTGGAGACTGAGCACTTCAACACAAACAGATGACTGGGTTCAGGTCAGCTAGTGGGTGTGTCATGTGTTGCTGGGCAGATTACCGCTGGTCATGTGGGACACTTTAGCCAGTTTCTTCATCACATTGTCCAGTCTGGACTGAGTGTGGTCCATCTCCTGACTGAAGTCATCCAGAATCCTGCAGGAGGCACCACATTTGGTCCACAATAGTCTTTGTTCTTTTAAAAAACGGACTCCATTATCTCTAGAAACATCCTAGTACCTGTACTGAGACTCAGAATAAATTTGATCAGTTTTAAGTAACAGTTTCTAATTTTGTCATCAAATAGAAACATGGTGATAAAACCCTACACTGTACTGATGTGTGAGCAAACATAATTCAGAACATTCTTCAATCATATCTGAGCTGTGCCATGGCTGAGTGGAGTTTCTGCTGAATTAGTGGTCTGATTCTATTGAATCAATTTTCCAATTGTATTTCATCAAACGTCTGTTCCTATTGAATAAGTTTGTTTCCTATTAAGTCAATAGTCTGTTTCTATTGAATGAGTGATTTGTTTTCTATTAAATTAATGGTCTATTTCTATTTAACCAATTGTTTCTGTTGAATTGCTGGGTTTTTATGTTGATTAATATATATTTCTATATAATCAATAGTCTTTCTGCTGAATTAGTTTGTTTTGTTGAGTAGCTAGTTTGTTTCTATTGACTCAGTAGTTGTTCTTTTGAATTGATAAACTATTTCTATTGTATTGATGGTCCATTTCTATGGAATTAGTATCTGTTTCAGTTGAATCAAATTTCAGTTTGATTTGAATCAATTGTCTGCTTCTATTGGATCAATGGTCTTTTTATAATGGGTGAAAAGTTGTATCTAATCAACTGATATTTCCACTGAATCAAAAGTTTGTTTTGTCGATTCAGTGGTTTGTTTCTATTGAACACGTAGCCTTTCCTTTGAATCGATAGTCTGCTTCCCTGCCCTGGTTTGTGAAAGAACTTCCCTCTGAAGACTGTCGCGTGAAGAAATGGTCTTTTTCTCTTGAATAGTCTTTTGTTTCTTTCGTTTAGAATCAGGCACCTGTTTCTACTGAACTGATTGTTTTTTGCCATGAATTGATAGTTTGTACTGAACCAGTAGTAGTTTTCTTTAAGAACCACTTCATGTGGTTCTAGACAATGTTTGGTTTCTGACATGTCTGGTAGAACCGGGCCATCGTTCCGGTTCTTACATCTGTGGTAAGATTGGTTCCATCTGATAGATCTGGGTCAATTTTCTGGTTCTTACATCCACTGTATTTGTGGTTCTGCTGGTTGAACTTTGTCAGTGTTCTGGTTCTTACATCTGTAATGTTTGTTGTTCCTTCTGTTAGAACTGGGTCAGTGCTCTGGTTCTTACATCTGTAATCATTGTGGTTCTGTCTGTGTTCTGGTTCATACGTCTCTGATAGGTGTAGATCTGTCTAGTACAAGTGGGTCAGTGTTCTGATTCTTACATCTATGACAGGTGTGGTGGTGTCTGATAGAACCAGGTCGGGATTTGGGTTCTTACTCGTTTTGTTCTTCCAGCTCCATGCCAATCTGCTCTGACATGTTCTTCAGAACTCCGATGGTTCCTGACACAAGTTCCAGCTGTTCGTCCTGCTGCTCCACCATGAGCTGTAAACAAAAACACTAATTAACGCTGACATCAACTCACCTACAAAGGTGTTCCTGTACCTGTTCTGCAGCTACATCAGAACCTGTTCCTCAGGTGTGTGTGTGTGTGTACCTGTTGCTGTGTCTGCTGTTCCTCAGGTGTGTGTATGTGTACCTGTTGCTGTGTCTGCTGTTCCTCAGGTGCGTGTATGTGTACCTGTTGCTGTGTCTGCTGTTCCTCAGGTGTGTGTGTGTGTGTACCTGTTGCTGTGTCTGCTGTTCCTCAGGTGCGTGTGTGTGTACCTGTTGCTGTGTCTGCTGTTCCTCAGGTGTGTGTGTGTGTGTACCTGTTGCTGTGTCTGCTGTTCCTCAATGAAGTGGGAGTTGGCGTTCTGCAGCTGTCTGTCCAGTCGACTGTATTTATCAGGACCGGGCTGCCATATGGACCCCTGAGGGCCACGATCTCCGAGCAGAGCCTGAAACCAGAACCAGACTTCAGTCACAAAGCTGAAGGTTCTCCAGAACCAGCTGGAGGATGGACAGAATACACCTGAGGGTCCTGTGAACTGATGGTCACCAGGCGAGCGTGTCAGGTACCTGTTTGCTCTTCATGTCAGTGGTGGCAGAAGCTGGACTCAACATCTGCGCTTTCATTTCCTTCAAATCAGAGAAACACCAATCAGCCAATCAGATCTATCACTTCAGCTTCTCAACAGGATTTGACAGGTGTGCTTATTTCATCACTGTCTCTCATGTTTGTGGAGGAATTCTGGTTCATGCCTCTTTCTAATGTTGCTTCAGTTCATCAAAGTTTTTGGACATTTACTTCTACACAGTCCCACCACAGTATTTTATTCAAAATCGGGTCTAGACTTTGACCTGGTCGTTCCTACATCGTTCTGATGTAGATTTGCTGCTGTGTTTGGATCATTTCCTGTCACATGACCCAGTTCAGCCAATCTTTAAGTGTCAGACAAATGTCCACACATTTGTCTCTAGAATATTCTGGACGTCATAATCCACTCGATGACTCTAAGGTTTTCAGGTCCAGATCATCAATGCTTTCAGAGGCCTTGGCCTCCAGAAGTCTTGCAGTTTGTTCAGGTGCAGTTTGGTGAACCTCGGCTGTGCTTCCATGTTCTTTTTAGTTCTTTTTTTCCTGGAGACTCTTCCAAATAAACTGTATTGGTTCAGCTTTCTTCTAATTGTGCCATCATGGACTTTCATATTTAACATGATCGGTGAGGCCTGTGAGACCTGAGATGAAGTTCCTAATCTTGAGGTAAATCGTAGGTCAGTGACCAAAACAGATTTTTGAACCAGGCTGTAAATATGTTTATTTCTGCTCTAAATTTGGACATTTTAATGCTTTTAATGGTTATCTCTGTCTGTCTGTTTTGCTCAAGGGCCAGCCATCTCACTTCTGCTTTAGGCTCATCATGTGGGACTAACATTTGTTGCAGTTCCTTGACCGACCACTAGAGGCTGGCTGTAAAAGGAAGTCCACCTTCATTGACTCCCATGTTAATGTGTCCAGCTTTAGAGCAGAAACAAACATATTTACAGCCTGTTTCAAACAACTATTTTGGTCTCAATAGTTTGATTTCACATCTATGACCACTCTAAGAGGGAGTGATTTTTTTTTTTTTTTTTTTTGCACCATGCCAAGAAAGTTTATATAAGCAATAAAATTATTTCTAATAGGATTGATTGACAGTTAGCTCCGCCCATGGTTTGTCATTATCACTTACTCATCCAGAGTTGTAATGCTACCATGCTTAGCAAAGCAATCAGTCGTTTGTTTAAACCCCACGTTGGGTAAACGTGACGGTAATTTCACTGTCGACTCAACATGTTAAATGATATATCCTGCTGTAAATGTCTGATGGTAACTCTGCAGATATTTCCACGGGGTTCGGATGAAGGAGCTGGGAGCAAAGCTAACTTTGTTGGACATGTGGTGGGAGTGTTCCCATTGGCTCCTTGAGTAACATGGCTGCACCTAGCAAGAAAAATAACTGGCTTCAAAACCGTTCTTCAGAAACCAATGGGTCACATGACCGCTTTATATTCTCTATGGTTGGCACTTTGTGAATGCCCACATTCTTCTTCAGGTGATGGACTGATGCATGGATTGTGGCACAATGCCACTACCTTGGTGTGGTAGCAGAGAGACATGACTGCAGTTCAAATGTCAAAGATGTTTTTAACTTGTTGGGAAAAATACTGTTTTCTGTAAATGAAAAAAAAAATTGTTCTCGGAAGGCTGAGGTGACTTGAAATTCGACCAAAGAAGCTACTTCAAATTTTTGTAGCTACTTCAATATATGAAAAGCCCTGAACATGTTCACAGTCACCTACATGGGCATCCACAGGTGAGAAAACACCTTCAACACCTGGTTCCTTAGTCTGTATGTAAGGTCTTCTTACCTTCACTGTGTGTCTCGTGGAGGAGATGAAGGCCTTCCTCTTCGACAGCTCTGCTCCATCCAGGTTAAACTTCTTTGGGTTTGACTCCACGATGCGTTCACTGATTGTTAAGAAACACATTCACCTGTCTGGGTCCTGGAGTGTATAAAGACTCATACTCAGATCCTAGTATGAGCTAAGATGGACAGATTTGTTGCAAAGGATATTGATTGTCTCATCTAGATCCTCCAGGTCCCATTCTATGGAGCGCAGGCTGTTTCTCAGTTCATTCGTGGTCCAGTCTGTTTCTTCTTTGGAGGCTCCACTCCCCTCCTGCAGCAGCTGAACCCATCTATGATGGAGAATCTGAGCTGCGTTCACCGCCTTTTGCACCTCCCTGAAAAGAAACATGTACCTTGTCAATGGCAAGACAAACAGGACCAGTACAGGACCCCAACGAACCAGTGCAGGACCACTATGAACCAGTACAAGACCACTATGAACTAGTACAGGACCACTGTGGACCAATAAAGGACAATATGAACCACTAGAGAACACGAAGACTTGCAGGAGGTAATAATAAATTCAATTTACAAGTGCCTTTCAAGGTACCTAGTGTGACTGTACAAGGACAATCCAAAACAATGTAACTTGATAAAACAGTAAAACAATAAATTAGAAACAATACTCTATAGTGAATACACAATTTTAAAGAGATGTGCTTTGAATCAGAATTTCAAACTCTGAAGAGAGTCCATCTCACATATGTAGCGTGGGAGACAGTTTCAGAGATGACAATCAGAGCACCTGAAGGACCTGAAGCCCACAGTGAAGCAGACAAAACCGTGAGCTGGATGGAGAGCAACGACCCGAGACACTGAGATGGTGTGTTGATGTGTAAGAGTTCAGATGGGTAGTGAGGGGAATCCACGCAAAGCTTGGAAGAAAGTAAAAGAATCTTAAATTGTGATATTTAATATGAAGCTGCTGCAGGACAGAAGTGATACAACCGATGGAGGATGTTTTTGTGATAATGCGGCAGCAGACTTCTGGACTATTACAAACGTCACACGTGACATCAGATACTCCAGGTTATGTGACACCTTTATGTGAAAATAACCAGAGAATCTACCGTCTGCAGTGACAAGCTGTGTCCTAACATGATCACGTCTGTGGTGGGTTTGTCTGGTTAGAGGTAAACGGGATACACTGGTTAAATTGGTGTAAGATAAACTGGTGTAAGATAAACTGGTTAAACCGGTGTAAGGTAAACTGGTTAAACTGGTGTAAGGTAAACTGGTTAAACCGGTGTAAGATAAACTGGTTAAACCAGTGTAAGATAAACTGATTAAACTGGTGTAAGGTAAACTGGTTAAACTGGTGTAAGGTAAACTGGTTCAGGTAAACATCGGCTGAAAGAGCGTATTTGATGTGTTAGCTCCGTTAGCACAGTTAGTTTTGTTATCCGCGGACTCTCTCACCCTTTAACAACGAAGAACGGGTCTTCCATGGACATTGTGCCGCCGCAGGTTCAGTCCATCCCTCAGACTGTGGGTCCGGTCCGCTGGGCCTGGTTCAGTTCTGGTTACAGTCCGCTTTTGCTCATCTGTCGATGCTAACTGCTCTTTGTTTACATCCAGCGGATGAAACTGTCCCGTGACGTCACACATTCTTTTTCGACTGTTAACACTAAACAGTTGAAGCAGTACTGCACTCTGCTGGACGTTTAAAACCCACCAGAACTACAAAATCATTCAGTCTACGGGAATTTTAAAGTTATCATAAAACTGTAGAGCACATTTATACCTAATGACTGTTCACCGCAATTCACTTCCGTTCACCACACACCGAAAATGTCATTATTAGTCCTACTTTCTACCACTATTATCACTATTTTATCTTCTGTGGTCCAAATGTATCTGTTCATTTTTTAAAATATAATTAAATATTTAAACAAACTTATAAACTAGTAAATATTCCGGATTTTATCGTTTTCTTTCATACTAATCTTTCTGCGGTAGGTTCACCATATGTGCAGCAGGGGGCTGCAGAACAGGATGCAGTATATTTTACTATGCCAGAAGAAGAACCGAAGTCTCGCGATACTTGGTTTCTTTGTGTGAAGCTGGCTGAGTTCGGAGATTAGCAGATTTAAACGTGAAAACAGCGCGTTTAATATACATCTACCTAAAAATCATATTTGAATTCCGTCCTAGAGCACCTACAACACCCGGATCACCCGTAAAGCAGCAGGTAAGTTTTCTGACGGTTGCTTAATCCATCTATTCCCGCGCGACAGCACGAGGCTAGTGCTAGCTTGTAGCATCGTCTGTACCCGCGTGCGCTGCTTTTGTTACACCTGACTTTATCACATTAAATGGTAAATCTGAAAAACAACGGCATATAAGCGTTATTCTCATTTATTGTTTACTTAATTTAGTTACTTTGTGAATCCTCAAAGTGAAATTATTTTGAATTCAACGCAAATAAATGGCGACCCGCACTATGACGTCACATTAGGTGAGTTCAGTGAATCACAACAACACAAATGCGTCATTGAGACAAAATAAACACGCATATTTGTGAGGATGCTACATGCATATTTCGAGGGGAAATGCCTGTGATGTTACTGTTTTAGTGATACCGGTGTACCCGTGGGGGAGGAGCTTGTGATGTCACTGTTTTAGTACTGCTATAGAAGCAGCGGGGGAGGGGCGAGTGCATCAGCTGAATTCCTTTTAGTATATCATTTTAATTGTCGGTCAGCTCTGTATTGCACCTTTCATCATAGTTCAGTTTTACCCATTACCACAATTTTTTTTCCTTCATTTTGGAGTTTAGGACCAGTAGGTCTTGTTTACATAAATTAAGCCCTGTCTGAACGTGACGAGGTCATGTGACTAGGTTGTTGAAATGTGAATGTGTTTTGATCAAATGGTCGTGATCACTTCCATTTAGTAATCAATAATCAACTTCTGTCACTGACTCTTCTGTTTTGATTCTGTTCTTCCAGACGTATTGGCATACCTGACAGTCTCCATGGCAGCCAGAAGAGGAGCCATCAGGTATCTGAAGGTGAGTCTCTGAAGTGCCAGTTTGCTCAGGTGGATAAAGACTCATGTCTGAGTCTTTATCCACACCAGCCTCAGTATTTCCCCAATCATTATACTAACACCCCCCCTTAAAAAAAAGTTAAAACTACCTTATGACTAGACAATTTATGATATCTAGAAAATTCAAAAACTACCCTAGGAATTTGCCTTCGCAATTATGTAATAATCACACAGTACTCTGCTCTTTTTTTATTTAAAAAAAAATAAACGTCACGACTGTTTCATGCTAGAATTATAGAAATAAAAAGAATGAGTGGTGTCAACTAAAGTGATTGTTTTGACTTATAAATTGAACATATACGTGTATGCCGCCTCTGAACTGCTCTGCGGCACCTGCTGTGTCACTACTCTCATTGAGTTGGATGGTGGTGGTTCACAGATGGTGCAGCACTGCTCCCTTTTTAAAAAAAAAAATATATATATATATATATATATATATATATATATATAATTTTTTTTATGACTTTCTTATACTATCTACCAGACTCTCTTCCCAAACTAAGCAAGGTTCTTATAAAGTGTGTGGTGGAACCTCCTGTGCGTGCGTGTGTGTGTGTGTGTGTTTGTTTATGTATATGTTTCATCAGGAGTGTGTTGTAACCTCTTCAACCTATGTGTTTCTTCAGGTGTGTGAGGTACAGACATCTCAGGGTGATGGTCAGCTCGCCTCCAAAGGAGCTACTGCCAAGGTTATTGCTACACTCTGATTGGCTGAATCTTTGTCATCACATCCACTTATTTCTATCCACTTTAACAACTACTATACTCACTTTCTCTGAACTGTGCTTTTCCTGTCTCTACTCTGCTGCACTGTATTTTTCTCTTCTTTGATCTACTCTACTGGATTGAACTATAGTCATCTCTGATCTTCTAAATTGTATTCAGCTGCTCTACTGGACTGTACTTTAGTAATCTCTGGTCTACTATACTGGACTCCACCCTTCTTTGCTCTACTGGACTCCACTCTGTGCTCTACTTCCCTGGCCTCTACTGTTCTGGATACTCTGGTTCTACTAGTGGCTATCACTATTATTTTGTTGGTGTTTTGCACTTTGTTACATCAATAACTATGATGTTAATGTTATGCGTTCTGATGATGTCATGACCTCAGGAGCTGTACGATAATGGCTTTAGCGACCAGATGGCGGACGACGACGACAACCGAACCAATCTGATCGTCAACTACCTGCCGCAGAGCATGAGTCAGGACGAACTGCGCAGTTTGTTCAGCAGTGTGGGAGATGTCGAGTCCGCCAAACTCATCCGGGACAAAGTGGCAGGTAACTCCTGGCAGTTCCCGTACAGAACCATGTTAGTACCACTTAGTACTGATATAGTACTAGTTTAACAGAACCACAGATGTACTGCAGGAGAACTATACATTTATTCTGTGGTTCTGTAATTTCACAGTTCTCCTACAGAACTCTTGTAGAACTAATGTAGCACTACTTATACATAACCAAGGATGCAGCGCAGCAGAACTACACCTTTTATACTGTGGTTCTACAAAGTATCAGGCAAAGCTCCATGACATTTTGGTAACCCATATAGTACCCAGGTATTACAGAGGAAGAGGCCATAAAAGATCTCTTGTCTTTAATGTGTGTGTTTTTGTACTACGTTTTTCTTTTTTACATTTTTTTAGTAGACACACACGTGCTTTGTATTCCTACAACTGTCTTTTTTTTTTTTTTAACAGAAGTATGTAGTATATGTAGTACTGCAGTATTGTTTACCCTTTTTCGCCGAGGTGTGTCGCCAGCAACAAGTTGTGCAAGCACACTTTGCATTGCCGTACTTACATAAACGGCAAAGTGGCGTCTTTATCCCCTGTGCCACACACACAAGGCACAAGATTCAGTGTTAAAGGGTTTATTTTATTTTAATATATTTTTATTTTATTTTTGATGTACAAGCAGCAAAGCTACCGCTATTTTATTTTTCTTATGTTCAAAGAATGGAAGTAGAGCTGGAGGTGAAGACGGGAAGATGGTCAGAGAAAGTAGGTAGAGCTGGAGGTGGGCAGGAAGGTGAAGAGGATTAAGAAGGTACAGTCAGGGTCAGATATCTGGGGATTAAATAAGACAGCACGGAGATGCTTGGACACATGAAAAGGAGGATGGTGAATAAGTTGATAGAAGGTTGCTGGAGATGGAGCTGTAAGATAGGAGATGAAAACTACAGAGAAGGTACTGGATGTGGTGGCAGCGGATCTGTAGCTGGTTGGAATAACATAAAAAGACAGGCAACGGTGGAAACAGGTGATGTACTGTGGAAGAGAGAAGCTGGAAGAACATAAATATCCTCTTGCATCATTGAAAGAAATAATTTTACTCTTTCAAAAGGCAAATGAGGACTAAAGACCAGGGGCCTCATGTACTAATGGTGCATACGGGTAAAAGATTTGTGTATGCCATGTTCCAAGCGCACGTCTGAATGTACCAAAATCAGCTTTGCATGGATTTGTGTCTACTCTGTCATGTGACAGTGCCAACCTACAAAGTACTTAATCTATCTTTTTATTCACCAAAACATGTTCCTCTAAATTTCCTGAAGTTAGGAGAGATTTGAAAAATTCTTTCAAGTTTGAGCTCCTCTGATTTGCAATGAAAAAACAGAACAAGACGTAACCTAATTTCCCCACAGATATATTATCATTAAAATGATTGTAACAACCTAAATCCAAAGTAAACTGATAAGTTTTCTCTGTTTATGCCACATGATGATGTTAACACACTTCATTCAGTGACCGGTTATGAGGCACACACAGATATCCATCGCATGAAATGACATGAACTCTCATCACCCGGTGGACCGTTTCATATTTTATCACCAACACTGCTTTCTGTGTTAACATCTTCATGTGACATAAACAGAAAAAAAACATATAAACAACCTAAATCACTAAACATTTATGGATTTAGGTTGTAGCTTTCATTTTAATGATAACATATGTAGGGAAATACGGGAAATACATGTTTTTTTTCTTCCTTTAGTTGTAAATCATATGACAAGAAATACCATTTTCAAATCTCTCCTGACTTCAGGAAATTTAGAGGAACGTGTTATGGTGAGTTTTAAGCCTCTGTAGTTTGGCACTGTCAGCCGACAGAGTTTCTGTGGTGGTACGCACAAATCAACAAAAAGTAGATTTTAGTGAGTCTCGACGCTGTGCGTGGAGTGTGTGCAAACGCACAGTTAGTACATGAGGAACGAGTGTGGAAGGTTATCACGGCTGAAATCTGCTTAGACCTCACAGAGCGTTACTTGTGATGATTCTAGTGGTTGTTTTTAGTTTGTTTTTTTGTTTGTTTTTGTTTTTTTGTTTTCTTAGGATCAGCTCACTTTTGTTTTTATGTTCATTACCTTTTGATAAACTCCAGTGCTTATTTTATTTTTTGTGTGTGCGTGTTCTAAGGAAGGTTGTTTTTTTTGTTTTGTTTTTTTAAATATATACATCTATATCTATAAACTTTTTTTTTTTCCTGTTATAACTGTTGAATTTGTTGTAATATGTTTTATTTTCCGCAGCAGGTTTAATGACACCAGTCTGAGCTTTCACAGGTATTTGGTTTTGGTTTTTCAACCCTGAAGGGTTGTTGAAAACTTTTACAAGAAATTTTTACTTTTTGTAACTTTTTTTCTAATTTTCTTTCTATGAATGTCAACTGAAGTTACCAAATAATAGTAATTGGCCAGCTAACGGCTAACATCAGAGGTTTGCTGCGAGTTTATATGAGACATTATTTGTCATCTGTTTCAGTTGATTTCATCAGTGATGTAAAAATCCTTAAGATTTGGTAATTTATGTATACCAACATTTCCAATTGGACATCTTGTTTCCTGTATGATTTGTTTTGTTTTTGATGTATAAATGTTGTAAAACCTGTTTTTCACCTGTCTCATTTTGTTTTTCAGGCTTTGAGAATGTCTGTAATTTTTGTAGTAAATGTGCGAGGAACTGAACTTCTGAACAAGTCCAGAAAACAGTTTTTACTCCACGTATTTTCCCGGTCGGAGACTGTCCCATCGTCAGACGTCCCTCAGTGGTGAACGAACAGAGCCCGACTCTGCTGAGGTCACATGACGGGTTCATGTCCACCCACAGTCTATAAAACCAGGTGGACACAACTCCTGTGACGTCACCCAAAAGTTTCTGAGGAGTGATTTTGACGCCGAGTCGTAGCAGCTCCGGTGGTTTTTGTCCTGGAGGAACTGGCTCTCCCCAGTTTCTAATTTAATTAGAAAGAAGGGCAAATGGATGGAAAGAACAAGCCTGGGAGTGCGTCGAAATGCACTCAGCTTAGCCACCACTTTTAGCCTAGCTCATGCTAACATTACTTGACATTTGTTGTGATTAAATTGAGCCACTCAGCCTCATTTCTGATGTTGCTACCAAAATGACATCTGAAACAACTCCCAGCTGGCCGAGTACCTGCCAGAGCTACCAGTAACAGCTGATCTGACCTGGCACCGTACATCAGCATGAGCTACGGTAAAAGGGACATTTTTGGTCATATTCAGAACCTTCCAGGCCAACTCAGAACTGGTCTCTTAGTACAATTGACAACATGATGATCATATTAAACGATTATGCTTTTATTTACAAATCGGAAGTCAAGACAAGTATCCAAGCAGCTCAGCATTGACTGAGAGTCACAACAAATATGTCTGTAATTTTGTATAAAGATTTAGTTTCATAATTTTACCTGATGAGATAACATAAAAATTGGCATGTACATGAAATTTAACTATGGAGAGCAAAACAGTTTTTTGTTTGTTTGTTTGTTTTTTCTTTTTGAAACCAGACAGTAAATGCGTTTATTTTTGCTGTAAAGTTGGATACCTTAACATGGAGGCCAATGAAGATTAACTCACTGTTGGATCCAGACCCTTCTGGTTGGTAGGAGAACTATAGGTTCATTTCCAAAAACCCAAAAGGATGATTGCTCCACTTGAGCCAGACAAGGTCATGTGAGGAGATGGTTTCCAATTTGCTCCTCATCTGTCAGGCTGCTGTTTTCAGCCGAAGCTGAAGCTCTGCTTCATCAGTTGTTAGTTGGGTTTTAAGCCTGTCGTTTAAGTATGTATAACAACCTGTACGTAAATATCTGAATGTTGCCAGTTTGTTTCCAGTAAGGATTTTATTTTTAGTAAATGCGTGAGGTTTTTTTGTTTTGTTTGTTTTTTAATTTTTTTGTTTGTTTTTTTTTTAAAAAAGAGAATGAACAAGACAGGAGTTTTCCGGTTTGTTCAGAAAGATTCTGCTTTTGCACCTCTGTAAAGACTGATGCATTTTCCATAATGTTCCCGACTGTTCCCGACGGTTTTGTTGGTTTATTTTGTTGTTTTCCTTTGTGTTTCTCTAGGCCACAGTTTAGGTTACGGCTTTGTTAACTTTGTTAACGCTAGTGATGCAGAGAGGGCTATCAGTACCCTCAATGGCCTGAGGCTACAGTCTAAAACTATCAAGGTAACGTGCCACAGGTGCTCTGTGATTTTCTGTCTCAACCCTAACGCTCTGTTCCCCGGACAGTAGAGGGCGCTCTCTCCTCCACATGTCTGACGGATGAAGGTATTTTCACAAGTCTGCTGTCATGTTTCAGTTTTCTGACTACGTTTCCACGATGAATCTGTGAGTTTCTTCAGTTCCGTGAAACAATGTTTTCACCAACTAATGCTTTTATTTTGAAAAAAAAAATCTGAGCTTGTTATGATGCATTTATTAATTTATTTTTGTTTTACTTTGTTTGGACCAAAAATGGTTAACTGTTAATTTTATTTCAATGGATCATTTTTAACATTTTAAAATACTGCTTTTATTTTATGTCTGAATGTAACTGTAAGTTTTTCTTTCTATTTTTTTTTTTAATTTTGTTTTTTGAAATGTTTGTATTGATGCAAGTTATTTCCTTTGAAGACCAAGAGCTCAGACGTTTCCTGTCTTGTCTGTAGGTTTCATACGCCCGGCCCAGTTCGGACATGATCAAAGATGCTAACCTGTATATCAGTGGTTTGCCAAGGACGCTGACCCAGCAGGACCTGGAGGACATGTTCGCTTCGTTTGGACGCATCATCAACTCCAGAGTTCTGGTGGATCAGGCATCAGGTAACAACCAGCCATTTGACCACAACACACACATGCTATGGTACCAATTCTGAAACCTTGGTTACAGATACAAAGTTCTGCTCCAGGACCATTTTTTTTGTAAGAAAGTTCTTGTACTCGGTGCTAACCTTCAACAGAGTGAGGCATCTAGCTCCCTTCATATCTCTGCTGAGAGTTGTACATGGGCAGTAGAGCCAGGTAATATGGCAGCAGCTGATGCAACACCACAGAGAAGACATCAAAAGTTTTTTATTAACTTTTGACTAATCAGCTATCAGAATAGTTGTTAGTTTTAATCCTGTTTTGAAGCTTTATGAGGTCACATGTTGTTTTTGGCAATATTTGTTTTGCTTCTTGGGGCCACATGTTAAGGAGGTTGGTCAGCTTGATCTGAAACTAATATGTAATGTTGATGCTAGGAAGCTAAAAACAACTGTTGAACAGTAAAAATCTCATACAACCACCCTTCTCTGACCCTATTTAAGAAACTTGTCTAGAAAGCTTTCAGCCTTGCTTCCTAAGCACGAAGTTGACATATTTTAAGCTGTTCACTTGAAAATTTAGGCTATTTATTTTTAAAACTGGATGTCCAAAGGATGTTTGACTTCATTATTTATTCAGTTTTTGTTTTGGCACAGTGGAAATGATATTGTCTGAGGGTGTATCTGCCCGTTATTGTGGCTTACCCAAAGAAAACGGATTAAAAGAGGGAGTCCTGACGTTTTAATATGTCTGTAGACTTTACCTCTACGGATTTATTTTCTTGTTCACATGTGGCCCACTGCAACATTCGACCATGTTGTTCTTCTGAGAAGGAAGAAGAGCAGTCAGGAGACGTTTGTTTAATCCAGGGTCCTTAAAGCCAAGCTGCTTGTACTGGTGTCAGTACTGGTCACGTTAGACCCCAAACTGGCAACTCTTCTGGCCAGAGGTTTATCTGATAGATTCCACCCTGGTCGTTTTTAACATCATCATCCTCAGCCACCTGGGCTGCTATCTTGACCTTGACCATTATTTTTCACTATCTGCTATTGCCTGTACATCAGTGGACCAGAATTGGGTTGGATCAACTGTCTCCTGGTATTTGATTGGTTTCTCAGGTCTGTCTCGGGGTGTGGCCTTCATCCGCTTTGATAAGAGGTCTGAGGCCGAGGACGCCATCAAACATCTCAATGGTCACACGCCTCCCGGCAGCTCTGAGGCAATCACAGTCAAGTTTGCTGTCAACCCCAATCAGGCCAGGAACTCTCAAATGATGTCACAAATGTACCATGGCCAGTCACGGCGCTTTGGAGGCCCTGTCCACCACCAAGCACAAAGGTTCAGGTGCGTGCTGCAGTCATAGCCTAATCAGATCACTCATCAGCCACTCTGGAGGTCAGAGTAATCAGATTACTAATGATTCTGTTGTAGATGTGGGAATAGAAAACATCTGGCACACTTTCTGTTTTCATCCAGGTTTTCTCCGATGAGTACTGACCACATGAGTGGTGGGGGTGGAGCCTCTGGGAGCTCATCCTCAGGTTGGTGCATCTTCATCTACAACCTGGGCCAGGATGCAGATGAAGCTCTGCTGTGGCAGATGTTCGGGCCGTTCGGTGCCGTTGTCAACGTGAAGGTGATCCGAGACTTCAGCTCCAACAAGTGCAAAGGCTTCGGCTTCGTTACTATGACAAATTACGAGGAGGCCGCCATGGCAATCCACAGCCTCAACGGTTACCGGATGGGCGACAAAGTCCTGCAGGTGTCCTTCAAGACCAGCAAGGGACACAAGTAAAGAGGCGGGGTGAACGGGTGGGGGTAATGGGGTGCTTTGTACTTACTTCCTGTTATTGTGCCAGCTGAGTGAACATTTGTTTTCTAGTATTCAGTTTGTCCTGACTTTACTTTTCTCCCTGCATGCACAGCTTCCACATGGTGTAACTGACAGCTGCAGGGTGATTGACAGCTGTGATTGACAGCTGACTGGAGCTGATCCTGATCCAGATGGTTGAGCGGAGGGGAGGATAGATTCTTTCATGTTCAGTTTGTGTTTTTTTAGGAAACATCTGTGAAGCATTTGTCCAGTTTCAGGTTTTTATGTGACATTCTAAGTTTGTGTTCCTGCAGATTTTCACAAATGGAGGTCTTGAAACTCATCAAAATATCTGTACTGATCAATAAAATCATCTGATTTTCATCAAGCAGTCATGTGACATACGTGTGAAGAAGCATCTTTTATAGACAGTTTTATTTGTTTAATGTGAACAAGTAAAATGAAATGAGCAGCATGAAAATGTTGAATAAAATATCAAGAATTTTAGAATAAGAAAAAAGGTTCAGACATGTTTATTAAAAGTGAGACTGAAAGTGGTCTGTCAATTAAAAATATTTTGAAAAGCATGTGGAGTTTTAAACATTTCTTCATTTGCATGTAACTTATTCTCCATGGAGAGGAGAGTCCAGAGCAACAGCTGAGCGCTGCAGCGGTCCAGTTTCAGAAAGAAAACGCGTTCGTGTACAGCAGTTTTCTCATGAAAATTTTCATGTGATTTATGCTCGCATGAGGTAGTTCAACATCATTCAGGATACATGAGCAGCAGAGATGTGCAAAGCACAACCAAACAATCTACCTTTCACCACATGGTAGAGCGAAGTATGAGCAAACATCAGCTAATGGATCTGTTCATGAGGAGGACTCAGATCCCTCACAGGACAATGCTGAAATAATACAAAACATTCTTCCTGTTGCAAACAGGAGATGCTACAACTTTTCCTGAATATTACACTGCAGATGTGTTCAAAGTTGGACTAGAAACTTGAGTGTCAGGTGGGCCAAATGAAACAAGGTATAACTGAGTTACAACCAAGGACTCAGGCCAGGGCTCAAAAATCCCACAACCATCCCTGCGTCTCTGCTGTGGTTGAGTTTTGAGAATGTTTACGTTCACTGAACAAAATCACGAATCACTGACATATATGGCTATATTCTCACAAAGTTTGGTAGCTGTTTCAAATATAAGGTGTCATAAAAAATCTGTTTAGTGTTCAAATATTAAAAAAGTCATTGTGTACTGTTTGGTGTGAACGTCAACATCCATACATGAAACTATTACACGTGATAACAGTTTTGAGTGCTCAGTGGGAATCTCAGGCTGATTTGAGGAAGCACAGAGTAAATAAAGGACAGAATATCAGCAAACTCATCTTTTGACCAGAAGGTGGAGTTCACTGAAGATTGTCGTATCCAGTTGTTCAGAGTGGAAGCCTCTTCAGACAGGAGTTTCAGCTCAGACTGGACGATGCGTGTGCAAATCACTCATGGTATCCATCAAACTTTGTTGCCGTCTAAAGACGGCACCCTCTGATTGACAGCTACAGTTTCCACCATCAGTCATCTTCGATGTCTTAACTGCTGGTTGACCAGTTTGAGGAGTATTTCCTGTTTCTGACAGCTGGCGCTACAACTGTTCCAAAAAACTACCCTTAGATGTGTTCAGGCTCAGACTACAAAACATCCATCCATCCATTTTCTACACCCACTGAATCCATCTACAGGGTCACAGCCCATTTCAGGCAAGGGTACACCCTGGACAGGTTACCAGCCCATCACAAGGCCACATACACAGATGAACAACCACACTCATACCTACAGGCAACTCTCAGCCAACCTAATATACATGTGTTTTGACTGTGGGAGGAAACCGGAGTACCCGAAGAAAACCCACGCAAGCACGGGGAGAACATGCAAACTCCACGCAGAAAGATTCCTGCTGGGCTGGGAGCTGAACCAGGAACCTTCTTGCTGCGAGGTAACAGTGCTAACCACTAAGCCACCCTGCTGCCCAGTCTACAACCATGCGCATCACTTTCAGACCAGCAAGGTATGGCTGCGCTACACCCATTTCAAACGTTGCCATGTCAAGGTCATGCTCTCTGAATAAAAGCTTTAAGCTTCACAATTGAGCATCTGCTATGTGTCTGGATTGTACAAACATGAAGCAGGTGTTGCTCATCTTTGTACACCCATGGGTTCGGGTTAGTGTCTGAACAAATAGGACTGTTCAGATAGGAGGCCTGCAAACACAGAAGTCGGGCCACAATCACAAATTCAATTCAAAATGGCAGTCGTCCTGTACATTTTAGAGTAAGAGTTCTTGAGACTTTTTTGCGCAAGACATCACTTTCATAAGTATACAAATTTTCATGCGTGTAGGCAAAACTCACGAGGGGCTCAATTTTTGACATTTCCAAGCTGGTCTCATGAAGACATTTTTTCCTGCCTGTGAAGAGGAACCTTAAAATTTGAACATTTTTCCCAGACCTGATGCATTTTGAGCTGTGGCAAAGCTCCCAAAAAGGCCACTTTTGTTCTAGAAAATAATAATAATAATAAGAAGAAGAATGAAGAGAGCAATTACAGCAGCTTCCTCAGACTATCAGTGCTCCGGCATTTATCTGATAACACTGTAAATACATCTAAGGAGGCCATCATCTCCCTGCAGTAGAATACGGTTAGGCACTCGGCCTGTGACCTGAATTCTACCCCTGCATATATTGATTGCCCAGTCAATAATAGTACAGATTTACTAGATTCAGCTTTAGATGATGGTTCTCCTCTAAAAAATAAAAAATAAAAAATAAAAAAAAAGGCTCCTGACTGTAGGAATTTAATTCCTTCATTTGTTTGCCAATTTTAAATCAGATTAATCTATGCCGAAAATCAGAAAATGTGCAGTGGGTTTTTAAAATTTTTATTTTTATTTTTTAAAATGATTTTCTGGAAAATGAAATTATTCTGGAAAATAATTCTCCAAAAGGTTATTGCAGTTGGACCGCCTCCATAAAAAGGATTTATTTGAGTTTTTTCTGTCAGTGTTCAGAATACATCATAGCACAGAAATAGCTCTCGGGTCACGAACGACCTCAGATAATGGATCCATACTAGTCCTGCTGGAGCTCAGTGCTGCTTTTGGTACTGTAGACCACAGTATTATACTACACACGTATGTTGTTGTGATTAAAGGGACAGTCAGCTGGTTTAAATCATGTCTAACTGATGCCAGTTTGTTCATGTTAATCATGTTTCTTCCTCACATAAGAGGATCTTTTTCGATGTCCTACAGAGTGGAGCGTTCAGGTCAGTAACATTCATTGTATACATGCAGTCCTTAAGAAATAGTGTCCAGAACCACAGCCTCAGTGTTCACTGCTATGCTGGTGACACACAGCTGTATTTGTCAGTGAAGTCAGGTCTATCAGAACAAGAACAAGTTAGCCAAACTTCAGGGATGTCTTCAGGACTGGACGTCCACCAACGTTGTTCTTTTAGATCCTGATAAAACAGAGTATTTCTTGAAGTCCCAAACACCTTATAAAGGATTAGATTATGTTGTGATGCACTCCAGTACAACTGTGAGAAACTAAGACCTTTTCAATCAGTATTTGTAATTTAAACAGCATATTAGGTTCTTGTTGTTTTTTTTACCACCATAACATCACAGCGATTAGGAGCATCCTCTCCCAGAGCAATGCTGAAAAACAAATCCACATGTTTGTAACTTCAAGTCTAGATTACTTTAATGTTTTATTAGCAGGATCCCTAAAAAAGTCTCTGAATATCCTCCAGCTGATCCACATTGCCACAGCGTGAGTTCTGACAGGAATCAGCAGGAGAGATCACGTCTCTACTGTGTTGGCATCACTCCACTGGTTCCCCTTAAAATTTTCAATCCAATTCAAACTTCTGCTACTTGTGTATAAAGTCCTAAACAGCCAAACTCCTGGTTATCTACATGACCTGATATCTCCTTATGTTCCTAATAGATCTCTCTGCTCTCAGAGTGCAGGTTTACTTGTGGTTCCTAGAAGATCCAGATGTAGATTTGGAGGACAGGTCTTCTGCTATCAGAAACTGTTACTATGGAAACAACTTCCAGATTGGGTTAAAGAGGCTGACACCACCTCCATCTTTAAACCAAACTTAAAACATCTCTGTTTAGTAAAGCCTGTAGTTAGTGTAAACGTTAGTGTGTTAGGGCCAGTAGTCATGGCAACAGCTACAGGACAAGACTAGAGCAGACTCGTCTTTAACATAACTCCACCCTAGATATGCTGCTATAGACCTACGCTGCAGGAGGACACCAACATGATCCACTGGGTGGTGCTTCTGATCTTTTTCTCTCTTCCTCTTTCCTTTCCCTTCTTCAGATCACTCCAGAGTTATTAAATACCCGTCTTTCATAAGTGTAGTTGTGCTCCATTGTTCTTGTAGTTTGTTGTGCTGGTCTGCTCTGCTTTTTCTCTCCTGTTGATGTTTTACAGGCCAGAGCTTCCAGAGTTTCCAGAGTTTGCAGAGCTGCACGCTGACCTGCAGCCCCACCCTCTGACCACCTCAGTCTCTGCTGTCTCCACCCGTTTATGTAGTCCTCTCTGTAGTACATCAAATGTTTGTTTGTTTATTTTTTACTTTTTGTTATTTCTTTTACTAATAGCTCATGCCTTTCAGAGATCCAGAAAACGGATCTGTGAAAGGCATCTAGAAACAATTTGTACTGTGATGAACGCTGTCTAAGTCAAACTGAAGTGAATTAAATGAAACTGAACGCTTTTAGGCTCAGACGCTTTTCAGCAGTCAGATCTGCAACACAGATGATTTTTTTTTTTTTAAAAAGAGCTCAAGACAAAAGCAACCCTGCAGAATGAAAGTTTACTGAAATACTTAAACCTGCCATTAAAATATAAAAGTTTCAGGCATAAAAAAATAAGCTGTACCCTTATGAAACCACTGTCTTGAAACAAACCCACTGTTATTACACAGTCATGAGACAGTGAAGAGTTTCAGCTGTTCGTGGGAATCAAACTCCACAGCTCGATTTATGAAGACAAAAGAGTGACACTGAAATGAATCGTGGACTGTGTGAACAAACAAAACCAGGTGGAGACCGACCCCACGCTCGCCACGGCCGCAGCTGGGGACTCAGATCGATGAGCCGCCTCGCCGCGTCCGCGGAGCCGCCCACGGTAACCAGCGCGCTCTTATATTTGGAAACATCCACCGGCGGCTCCGTGGGTGCGCGAGCTCATGTGAACGTGGAGTGGGAGCCGCGTTTACCCCGCCAGCAGCTGCTGTGGGATGTTTGACGTTGACCATGGCGAGGGCTCTGTTTCCGTGCGGGTTCTCCAGAAAACATGTGTACGTCCACCAGGTAAGCTCGCGGGGGAAATCCTCGCACAGATCTCCACCAGTGGAGCTCCTGTTTGCTCATATTTGCGTGTTGCACATCAGTCAGAGACGCGACGGTGCCGCCGAGGGCAGCAGAGGCGCTTATATTTGACCATTTGCTCGTGTTCTTTCGTGGATTGCGGGTCATTTTGCAGGAAAAGCTTTCTTTGCGTGAATCGTGAAGTCACTTGATGCTCGACGCCTCGGCAGGAATGAACCGTCATCTTGGCTCCCGTTGCTGTGGCAACCATTTCCATGGTGTATTTTTGCTGGTACAATGCACACTCAAAAGAGCCAGTCTTGGAAGCCGAACTTTACTGTCACCTTACGTGACGTGGGCGATTGATTTGGTCCACGGGGAATGATCTGAAGCCGGTCACTGTCATTTCCACTCAAATGAAAAAAGATCCACAAACTTGACTTGATCGACGGTTACAAATATGTTGCTGAAGGACAGTATGCAACAGTTTGAGCTTAGGAGAAGTCCACAGTGGGCAGTTGCTGATAAATGAAATGAAACATCTGGAGAAGGCCCTCAAGGACACACGGAGGTCTGGGCTTTGCTATGTTGCATTCAAAGACTTCAATCAAAGGCTGAAACTTGACTACAAACTCTGATTGAACGAGAAGGGAACAAGTGAGGCCCTCTCTTCATGCTTTCAGAAATAATAGACCTAACTTCTCTCATTTGGGACAGTCATCTATAGCTATTTGTTTCTCTACTTCAGGCAGGCTTTCCGCTTTGGTTTCAGGTGATACTGGTCAGAATATGGAATTACGGCCAGATTCGTACTTAATAGCTATTTGCATGAAATAAAATTCACACACACTCAGACATTGGAGACAAAAACTGTCAAGTGCAGTGAAAAAAGGAAGAGCCGGTCTGTCTCCAGGGACAGCTACAAGCGTCACTCAGTTTTCTAGGCCAAGCCGGCCTCCCAGTGCCAACTTAAGAGCTGTCAGTCAAGGATCCTTGGACCAAGTCATAAGACAGTTGTCTTAGGGGACATATGTGGCCTTCGTTTAATGTTCTAGCTTAAACCTTTGCAGTTGTAAAAGCATTATTTTTAAGAAAGCAGAAAAAATGAAGAAGAAATTGTTTGTGACTTCTTTCACACAAAGCAGATGCTTCAAATGTATCAACGGTAAAAAAAACAAAAAAGAAGCTGAAATGCCTAGGAATCAAACATTTAACAGAAGATTGGCGTTTAAAACCTATATCAGTCTGAAAACAGTACTCATTGGACTGCAATGCAAAATGGCACTGATGGCACACATCCTATAAAAAGACCACAACAAGAAGCCATGAATTGGAATTGATATTATTTTTAAAAAAAGTTGTAATAATAAAATAAATATGAAACGGATGTCAAATAAATGTAACATTTAAAATCACTTCAAACAGCATCTAATATTTGTCTGAAAAAGAAGTTTAGCAATAACGGTTAACATGAAGGGTTTGGTCTCTGGTCTCTGATCTGTTCATCGTGTCCTGATTTAAAAACTACGATTTTGTAAAACACGCGAGCTTTTAAACTTTCATTCTGGATCACTAACAAGAAAAAGCCAACTCATGACATTTTTCTGGCTGTAATACAACTAATGCTGACTGTAAATCCTTAGAGGTCACATTTTTACAGTCCTGTCTTGATCTTTTTCCACATTTCCCTCCAGACTGGTTGGTTCAGACGTAAGAACGTATTTAACTGAGCAGAATCCCCACAAGCGTGGATTTACCACAGCTTTTATGTTTGAACGTGCGTCTGACTCTAGACGGCCGATGATACTGGCGTTCCGTTCTTTAATGAGCTTTACTTTTCAAGCTTTTGCGTGTGTGCCGTCTGATCTGTGATGAGTCAGATCGGCAGTGTTTGTGCAGACGGGGGGATTCGCTTTTTCCACCCTCTGAAAGATGGAGCGAGGAAACATGCTGTTCTGTTCTTTCCACAAACACTTCACCTGGGTCAACCTTGTCTTGCATAATTTAGAGCTTGTTGTCATACTGCTGGATTATGTTAGACAAATTGCTTGTAAGAGCCTCTTCTTTCCTTCTCTTTTTGTTTCTGATCCTTCTGAGCTCTGAGCTGCAGCCATTTAAAGTCGGGCTCCAGGGGTTGGGATCATGCATAATGGATGAATGTTGTTTAGGCTGTAAAACATGAGTGTGGGCACCGGAACGTGTTGCCCACCACCAGCTTTCATCTCTCCCCTCCCTCGGTAGATCTACATCAGGTCCGGCCTTATAACAGTCGAGTATGTCCTGGATTCTTTAGGAATGTGAAAGGTTCAAAACAAAGCTCTCTATTAGACGGAAAAGCCAGATAAATCAGATAAAGACAGTTCCCCCTCGCCTATCTCAGCAAACGGCCACAGTTTCCAGTCAAACTCTAATTAATAGGTGACCCAGTCGATATTTCCTCATTAGCCATGTTTGTGCACCTCCCTTCTCTCAAAAAGGTTCAATACACACTCCACAGACACACCTGAAATGAAAGCTGTATCGATCTGGAAAAGCCCAACTACATAGTTGTTTCCCCAAAGAGTGTTATTTCCCAAACTGCTTTGCTGTTGCTACATTCCCATCAGTAGAAAAATTGATGAAGCACACTCAAGTGCTTTCCTGTGCGCTGTTAAATTTGTTGTGGGTAGTCACGGTCAGGTTTATATGTAAAAGAATTACTGAGTGATTCAACAGAAGCCATGCCCATAAGAGGAGTTAAACAGCTGGTGTGAGGAGACCACAGTTAAAGATGCTCTTCTGGCTTTTTTCTCATCAGCCACTAATTGATTGAATTTATAGGATCACTGTATATGGCAGCTACATTGTTTTAATAAACATTCAGTGAATGTGCAATACTAACTTCATTCAATACATTTTCTGGGAAGAAGCATCCATAATAGTTTTTTTTTTTTTTTAAATAAATTGCAACAAAATGAAATAAGAAACCAGTGAAGTGCACTGATAATGAATGCAGAAAACTGCAGCTTCTCTCAGATTTATACGACTCATTAAAGTCTCTCAGTGTTATTTTCACTTACAGTCACTGCAGCAAAGAGCACAAAGGCTGTTGTTTACAACCAAACATAATGGCACATTTAGAGCCCCATATTTCCCTTTAGAATAGGCCGACAACAGACACAACTGTCGGCCTGAAACTGTTCAGCAGCTCCGCAAGGTGTGATTTATAGACGTTGATGCTCAGCGTTTTCACATCTTCATGACATCATATGTTAATGTTACAGTTTAAACGTGATTATACAGCTCTCACGTGGCAAGAGAACCCATATATATATAATAATCTTCATGCATACATTTGTTGCATTCTCAATGGAAAACAAGAAACAAAAATTTTTTTAAAGTATTTTTCTTAAAACCAACAGCATAATACAGCATAAAATGAGAACTGTGGCAAATGCTTATATATATATATATATATATATATATATATATATATATATGCATACACATGTGTCTGTGCGTGTACATGCACATGAATTCAAAATGTTAACAGTAATTAAGCCTTCAAGTGATTTCAGTTTTCTTCTCTGCTAATCTTTTTTTTGTTTGTTTGTTTATTGTGTAAATTAGAATAGACACTGCATCTAAATGCTTTGAAAGACACTGATGTATTATTCTCGTATTATATACAAATAGCCAGTGATTCTGCAACACATTTTTACTGTTCATTTTGAAAGTAACATTCATTCGAACATCATCCTGCCATACGTGGTCACCAGGTCCGATTCTCCTACCTACACATGAAGTACCTGTTCTTCTCCTGGCTGGCCGTGCTGGTGGGGAGCTGGATAGTGTACGTGAAGTACTCGTCCTACACGGAGCTGTGTCGAGGGCATGACTGCAAAAACTCCATAGTGAGAGGTTCACTTTCTGCATGCCTTAATCCCTTTTAGCCAAATCACACTCAGGTACGTTTTCATTTGCCACGTGCACTCATTTGTATTTTTCAGTGCGACAAATACAGAAAGGGAGTCATCGATGGATCTGCATGCAGCAGCCTTTGTGAGAAAAACACACTTTTCCTGGGAAAGTGCTTCACTGTCAAACCCAACAACCAGGTTTGTCTGTTTTAAAAGTCAAACTCTCCTCTCAGGTCTCTCTCATACTAATCCAGTTGACCTTCTGGGCTGATCTTTTTCGTGTCAGGTTTACTCAGGAAACTGGGGTGACCTCGAGGGAGTCATTAAGTGCCAGATGGAGGACACCCCTCCTTATGATTTGGGGGGTGAGAGGGAGACCAGGAAGGTTGCTTTCAACAAGCCCACCAAGGGAACTTCAGTGGAAAAGTTTAGAGAGATGATTATCAACCACCTCAAGGTCAAGAAGCTTTTGTAAAACTTGGGTTGGATTTCAAACCATTTTGTTTCAAATAATGACATAAAACCTCTTCATTTCTTTCCAGGCCACTGTGGGCGATCAGTCCAACCTTGCAGACCTGGCAACCCAAGTACTGGGCTCTGCAGATGCCAACAAGGACGGCCGCATCTCACTGCCAGAGGCCCGCTCCACGTGGGCTCTGCTGCAGCTCAACGAGTTCCTCCTCGCTTTAGTCCTCCAAGGCAAGGAGCACACACCCAAGTTACTGGGCTTCTGTGGAGATCTGTACGTGATGGAGAAGGTTCCGTACTCTCCCTTGTACGGGATCAGTCTGCCTTGGATCATGGAGGTGTGGATCCCTGCAGGTCTGCGCCGCAGCATGGACCAGTGGTTCACACCCTCGTGGTCGCACAAGGCAAAGATCTCCATCGGGCTGCTGGAGCTGGTCGAGGACGTTTTCCACGGAAGTTCTGGCAGCTTCCTCATGTGCGATGTGAGCACAGCTACCTTCGGCTACAGCGAACGTCACGACTTCAAGCTGATGGACGCACAAAACATTGTTCCCGAAGCCGTCTTCCAACGGAGGATCAGACAGCACCGCTGTGATGTTGACGAGGACTGCTTATACGGGTCAGACTGCTTCACTTCGTGCGATCTCACCAAGCACCGCTGCACACCTGAGGTCACCAGGCCAAACCTGGCAAAAGCCTGTGAAACCCTCAAGGACTACCTTCTGAGGGGAGCGCCATCTGATGTGAGCGAGGAGCTGGAGAAGCAGCTGTACGCTTGCATGGCGCTCAAAGGTTCAGCAGAACATATGGAAATCGAGCATTCACTTGTTCTGAACAACCTCAAGACATTACTCTGGAAGAAAATATCCCATACTAAAGACTCTTAGTGGCCAAACGGCACCAACATCAACCCCATCTCCTTAAAATGGACAATAGGTGTCCTGATGTGTAGAAATGATGTCCTTTATGTACCACATTTGTCTGGATTGGATTTTAATACAGGGAAAGTTAGAAGTGCAATTATTTTCAAAATAAATTAATCGGTAACATTTGTCATGTATGTGGTTGTGAACACGAGGTCTACTTTACTTCTCATCCTAGAGGTCAGCAGTATCCCTCAACATCAAACTGAAATAAGAAAGACATTCCCCAACCATCAGTACTAGGGTACTACTTTATAAAAAAGTGTCCATGGGCTTATATTAGAATGTCAAGCGCAAAGTTGGAAAGTACACCAGAGAGCCGACTTCTTTTTGATTTTTATTAGAACAAATTTCTGCATTTGGACCGGAGGAGACCGATGGCTCAGTCTGCAGCCTCTTGTTCCTGAGCCCGGAGGAAGCTGGCCTTCTTCTGGGCGACACGGTCTTTCCTCTGGGCCAGAGAGAGCTTGGCGCGGTTCCATCTTTACAAGAAATGGAGAAGTAAGGAAAAATCAAAATTTAATGTGCAAGTTAGAGCTGTGGTGGAAGAAATAAAGTGTTATTGACAGGTGAGTCACTACCATTTAAGAGTGAATATCTATGTTTATGTTTCAACCACATGGCTTAAGTCTAACACATCAAGTGTATCCAAAAAATGTTTATCAAATATTTTCATGTCTTACTCTTATAAAAAAAAAAAAAAATCTTCCGAAGAGCCAGGACTGTTTGTTCAGAGTTTGGCCAAAGCCACTGAAATATTAGAAATTTCTTTTTAGAGTCATTTTAGACTCCTGGTTGCACAATCAGCAGGTTATGTGAAAACTTATCAGTTATAGTTATCAGCAATTATAAACCAGTCATCTGTACTGGTTCAAGTTTTTAATACAGTGAATCTCTAGTTGTGACCCAGAGAGACTGTATTGGCACTTCTCCACAGAGGAGACAAACTGCACCCACATCTCCTAGGTCAGCTCGTTTTCTGCCCCCTGGCACTTCAAAAACAAAAACAAAACAAACAAACAAAAAAAACCCACTATGCAAATAAAAATTCCCTTCTGCACACACGAGAAGAAACAAAGTTGCTTCACTAAAAAGTGGCCATTTCTCACCTCTTCTTCTTGACATCTTTAGCGGGCTTCTTCTCATGGACAGGGTTCTCACGAATAGCAGCATGAGCCTTTTTGTACATTTCCTCGATCTGAAAGGAAAACTTGAAAACTCAGATCCAACTAAAATTGATGTGACTACTGATCTCAACATGCTTTCTGGCACTACTGTAAATATTTCTTAAAGGCATTGTGCTTCTTAATTTACAGATATGGACAGTTTGCAGTTGCCCCACTATTCTCTGGCTCAAAAATTCTAAGTCTTGAAATTACATTACAGTTGCATGAAAGTAAAATCAGAGTTATATTACATTAAGTGCTGCATATCTCCATGCATTTATTCAAGCAACACGGCACGACTCCATTTGTCTCAACCACAAAACGGCAAATGTTTGTCTTAATTTCGACCTTTTTCACTTTTCTTTTTTTGTCAATAGCAGCTTTAGTTTGTTACACATGTCACAAAATACAATGAAACTTTGTATTTTGCTGCTGAAGCAAATAACCTCAGAATGTTGCAACTATGATGAGTGGGGGTGTAATAATCCATCCATTTTCTAGACCCGCTGAATCCATTTCTGGGTCACGGGGGTCTGCTGGAGCCAATCCCAGCCCATCACAGGCGAGAGGCAGGGGTACACCCTGGACAGGTCGCCAGTCCATGGCAGGGCCACATACAAAGACAAATAACCATTCACACACACTCACATGGGCAACTTTAGAGTTCTCGATCAACCTCACATACATGGTTTTGGACTGTGGGAGGAAACTGGAGTGAACCCACGCAACCACGAGAACATGCAAACTCCACACAGAAAGACTCCTGCCAGGCTGGGAGTTGAACCAGGAACCTTGTTGCTGTGAGGCAACAGTGCTAACCACTAAACCACCGTGCTGCCCTATGTAATAATCCGTCAGACTAATTATTACATTAGAGATACAGCAGTCCACAGAGGAGGCTGGCTCCCAGAAGTCACCCCTCCTCCACCCTCCTTTCTGAGTTTAAACTGAACTTTTAAAACCGGGTTTACATCTTCATAAACACTTATTGTTGGTTGTTTATGTATGACCCCCACAAACATCACTGATGGATCTGTAACATTTGGGACAGTATCTTAATTAACAGTCAACATTTTAAAGTCAAATGTTCTTGAAAGTCACCTGAAGGACTGCAGAAGAGCCTCTCAAAGCTGGAGTTTCACATTAAACTTAAAATATTTTATATCTGCATTTTCATTCAGCATTGTTGGATGGGTAGTGTTTGTGAATGCTGTTTATTGTGCTGTAGAAAGCACTCAGCAGCAGTTTAAACTGAATTTAAAACAGCATCTCCATTGTTATTAAACCTTTTTGTTTACCGAGCATCACCTGCTGACGTTTACAGATTTTAAGCAGGTGGAATTGTTTGAAGCTACACCTATTGTCATAAAGTTTAATTCAGGTGGGTACATGGAAATATTTCCAGGCACGCCGCAGAAAGCTGCATTTAAAACAGCCATTTTAAAGAGAGCATTAGCAGTGTTGGCATCTTAATTATTAATCAAGTCCAGATGTTTCTTGACCACCAGCTGCTGTTTGTGTCAAACAAGCAGGTTTTTATCCTGTTTTCAGGTGCATTCATAAAATATGGGCTGACATGAAAATGCCAGGCAGCAAAGTGATGATCAATCACCAGAACCAACTGTTGTCTACAACAGCACTGACAAAGCCAAATCAGTTTTGAAGGAAAACATTGATCTTGAATCTTTGTGACCATCATCATCATCACCAGAAGTTTAGAGTACACAGGTTCAACGTTGGATGAGATGTAAGGATTTAAAGACGTGGTTCTGTACCAGCTCCAGTTTGTAAAAAGTTTCAAAGGTGAACCATCCCTGAACTGGGTCTTGCACCTTTTTAAAGTTAGTTGATAAGGGGCAGAAGAGTTTTTGGGCAGGACACCCTCCAGCTGATCCAAAATGCTGCAGCGAGAGTACTGACGGGGGCTAGAAAGAGAGACCATATCTCCCCTATACTAACTTCTCTTCATTGGCTCCCTGGTAATTCAAGAATTGAATTTAAAATCCTTCTTCTCACAAAGTCTTGAACAATCAGGCCCCGTCCTATCTTAAAGACCTCATTGTACCATATTTTCCCATTAGAGCACTTCGC
>JAOWBL010000019.1:809315-823407 GCA_028564865.1 Zenarchopterus dispar
GATAGATAGATAGATAGATAGATAGATAGATACGCATCAGTTCTTAATGTTAGCCTCCAAAAACTAAAATTAAAAACATTGTTTTTTGATCAGACTGTCCTACTATGAACCCTTTTTGCAGTGTGTGCTGATGCAATCACTCAGGCTAGGCAGTGTATGAGTGTGTATGCACTAATAATGCATTTCAGGAATTAAATGATGTAACTTTTACTTGAAATTTCATTTGTATAACAGTGGAAAGCCATGCTACTGATCTCAAATAAAGTACACAAATAAGGATGTAACAAGGATTAGAGTAATACAACCTCCCCCCATCCTGCCACCTCACTACAACTTTGAATTAAAATCTTGAAATCTGCAAGCAATTTATTTTCAAAAGCATTTTAAGTATGCATGCATTGTTTGATATCAATCTGCTGCTGCTTTACATAAATAACTTCAAAATGTATCCACTGGTTTTACATTGTGAAACAAAGCAATAATTTATCACATGATAACTTAAATTATAGGAGCTGATCATTATATATTTAAAACTCAACGCCATATCACTGACAACACAAACAAACTTTAAAGTAAATTTTACATTTTGGTATTTGGGCTTTGACAAACATCCTACGCTCATCTTCCACTTCGATACAAAATAATAATACTAATAAAACGAAAGTAAATCAACTAATGCTCATGAATGTTTCATAAGTGTTAATAGAAATGCACTACTTCCTAAAAAACATAACCACTGTTAATCCTGCCAGTAAAGTTTTTGTTTATCTGCGAGAAGGCCCAGTATCTAGGCAGCCTGTTTACCTGTTCTGTTGCCAGGTGACATTTTTATGTCGTCAGAGGCAGGCAACGCCCCTAACATCAAGCATTCATTTCGTTGACATTTATTTAAGGTAGCACGCTGTTATCCGCATGTATTTTTTGACAATGTTGACGTTTAATGCTCTAAAAGATGTCTCTTCTGCATAAAAAAAGCCAAGCGGTTGAGACGGTTGGCTATCTTTATCTGTTACTGCTTTATGTAGACGTTTTTTTCCTTATTAACACTTGAGTAGAAGAAATGGCAGCGGGACCACCTTAAATCACATGTTGACTCAACAAGAACGCTACTCTCCACCCATATCCGAGAAGAGCCAGATAAAGAGGAGTCTCACCTTCCCGGCTACGCTGTTATCACCGAGAAAAACGCCGGTGTACCGAGAATACGCGGACACATTGGGACATAGCCGCTGCTATTGGTCAAGATTCCCCGGCTCGTGTGCGTAAAGGCGAACGCTGGACAGAAAGTTAACTGAGAAGTTTGCTGTGGATATTCAAGTATTTGGATTGACTTTTATCACTGCCCGGGTTTACTTTACATGCCAAAACTGGGGGGACAGATTGGAAGCTTTAAAATTTTCGCCACAGTAATTGGTAAGTTCATTTTTTTTTAAATGCAAAGTTAATATGTGTTAGCAAATTATGAAATTGGAAGAAACTGATCGGAGACAAGTATCTTTGTAGCCTGTTTGCCATCTTGCATATCGGCTGTAAAATCTGGGGACTTGATTAAAGTTGCCAGTTGTTTTGATAAGAACTATATATTAGTGTAATAGTGACAGCCATACTTGACTTGATAAATACTTGATAAATAACAAAAACGCAATGGCTGAACCTGAAACGATAGAAAATCGAGTAATTGTATAAAATGAATGCGTGCCACCGGTAAAAAAAAAAAAAAAATCAAAATATTCCTGTATTAACAATCACTTGCCAGCTTGTTTGTGAAAGTGCCCTCCTCGGCCGTTAGGTGGCGACCAAGCATCTTATTTTAAGTATCAATTGGGTTTGCAGAGACAAAGATATGTGAAGCAATAGATCTCCCCTCCAAGCAATTTGTTCCGAGTCTGCCTCAGTTTGTCTTTGTGGGCTACTCTGTTTACTTTTGTTGCCCCTGACATTTATCTACTTTTGGTCAACCTCAGCTTGGAAAATTCAGAATTGCACAGGATCAGTGTGTGGTGCAACTCCGCGCACGTATGAACGGATCCAGTCATGTTTCATCACATTCCGGATTCTCTTTAACTGGAACACGTGGCTGCGTACATTGCGAGTTCCCTTGTATCCTTCTTCCTGAAAGGAATTGCCCAGTATATGCAACGTGTGATTTGCATAGCACCCCCGATCACCTCAGTGGTTTCTATATGCAGCTGAAGTCGGCGAAAAGAGGATGGCGTCAACAGTATTAACGTCACTGACAGCATATCTGATAAAGATTTACCGGGTAGAGTGATCTGCGCTTTATAAAGAGCATTTAAAAATGGCTCCATCCCCACATCGTCGCTGTTCCGTTATAGAAATCCAATCAAGTCGACATTGTTGGTATTGTCGTTAGATGCATAATAAAACCTTATAATCTTATAGGCTTGAGTTTATTTGATGCGTAATTGCTATTTTAAAGGCAGATGCTATTTTAAGCCTGTTGCACAGTTCTCACACTGGTGGACCTTCAGATATTTAGCACTTTTCGAGATGTGTTCAGGCACAGATCTCAATGAGAGGAAAGATTTTAAAACATTTGATGAGATTGAAGAAAAAAAGTAAAATGATGTTAAATTAGTAGTTATTGTATGCATACAAAATAAAGAGTTTCTCATTTTATGTAAATTCTCTTTAAAACCCTCCTATGGCCTTAAAATGTGAGTTTTGCCACGACAGCTTCGGGCTAAGGTATTGTGCTCTGGGCAGATAATTTGTCCTATGCTGTAATTTATTATGAATGGCCTAAACTCATCTGCCCTGCACGCTGATGTGGATCTCGTATTACTATTGGCTGACACCAGCAGCGTCCCGAAGGAGCTGTACCGTGATTGGTCGAGCCGCATCGGGTATGTAGGCGTATTTTCTCGCTGGTGGAAGTGGGATACTTTGTGACCGCTCATTGTCGATATTTGCGTGGAGCCGCTGTGAGATGTGGGAGCGCCGCGGAGAGCCTCTCACTACTGTTCGCGGCGGGGCTTTGCATCTCCGGACAAGTGGGGGTCTGTTCCTCTACGGCCTGTGAAACATTCTTGAGGATTTCATATTGGTTTTTAATCAGACCTTGCAGCGGGCGCACGCGCGTGTCTTTTAAAGGTGACTGCCAGTTTAGTAGCGCCCTTTTTTTTTCTTTTGCTAACTTACGTTTCGGTCTGACGTTTGTCCAACTATGTAGCATTTCGGAAGACTTGTTTGCCAGCTGGAAGACGCAACAAAGAGTCAAACAAAGAGCAGAGTGAATCTTCTGAATAGTTTATTTTTTTCCCCCTGGAGTGATATTCTCACGATATCGACCGGATAAGACGGACTTGGTTGCATTTTGACTCTCGGGGATAAAGCTGGAGAAAGCCGCTTTCTGAATGCTACCTTTGATTTGCAGACAGAACAAGGGACGGTAGTCGAAGCGACGTCCAACCTCCCCTCCTTCAACCCGCTTCATTTCCGACTCTGCTCGTCTTCTGTCCCCCCTCCTCTCTCTCCGACCACAGGCTATCGGATGGACCAGCATCCCAGCGCCCGCAGCTGCACCAGTCGCGGGGCTTCGTCCTGCGAGACCGTCCCAACCGAGCCCTCCATGAATCTGTACATCCACTCCACCACCGGCACACGCTTCGAGCTCTCCCTGCCCCTGGAGGAGACCGTGGAGGGACTGAAGAGGAGGCTGTCGCAAAGACTCAAAGTGCCAAAAGAGAGGCTCGCTCTGCTACACAAAGAAACGTGAGTGAAACAGGAAATATATTCGAAATAATTTGATGCGTTCACTTGTCGTCGTTACGTTTAAGAATAATGCCTCGGTGTGTTTGAGAACCACGCACCACAATTAGCCGGATTGTTTCTGCAATTAAAAATGAACACAAGCCGGTTTTAGTTGCTGTTTCTCCAGGAGATTATATTTTTTTGTGCTATGTCTTAAATAGAGTATGTCTGGTTGATACTATGAAACTATTGGCCCCTACGATGCACCATACTGGAATTACACACAGAAGATGTGCAGGTCACAGGATGCGTTGATATGCAGATGGGAGTTGATTCAGTACTCCTTTTTAAAAATGCAGTGTCTGACTGAACTGCTATGCAGTGTCAAGCATACCAGACTTAAGCAGAGGTTGGCTGCCAATGAAGGTGGATGTATCTCATGATTGCAAGTGTGTTCTTAATGGTTTCACGGGCGTGGGGTACTAACTCACTAGTTTGTTTAACATTTAGAACATCATCTCATTAAAGCATATGGACACGGGGGTTAACTTTTATTTAAAGTTAACCAAAACCTTAAGGTCAGAAAAGAATCAGACCCAGGTTGAATGAGTTAACAAAAGTGCAGGTGGAGTTATCCAAAGGAAGAAGAGACGGGTGGGTGGGTTTAGTAAATGCAAACAGTCAGCATTGTCCCCCCCACCCTCATTGTAATCACCCTATAAATCATCATCTCTTAAAACCTGAATGCCCTGTTTTAATCCCCTCCTGTGCCTCAAACTGTAGACCTGCTGCAAGTTGGGTCTGAGAGTCTTTGTTCAGCTGCATGGGGTGAGATTTGGGTCATGCCTGTAGAGCAGGTTGTTCCAAACATCCTTCATGGACATAAAGCCAGCAAAGAGATAAGACACTGATGTGGATGTTTATAGTTTGTTATGATCTGGAAAATCAGACTTTGAGACATGGAGGCTACTTGTGTTCTAACTGGAGATGCATTTTACATGCTTAGTTTTTCTTGGACTTAAAAATACTTGCAAAGATGATATAACATGCTGCATTTCAACTGAGAAAGATCAAAATTCTAATATTTGTGCTCTGTCACACCCTTCATCCTTTTTGCAGCTCTTTATATCATGTTTCAGAATGAAGTCTTCGCTCTTCATTTGAACAATCAGAATAAAAATACTTACCTCTACTTAGGAAAGTGGCAGTGGTGCAAAAAAATCTACTGTGAGCACTTGTCAAGTTCCACTTTACTTCAAATTGAAATATGACAGCCCAATCAATACTGCTCTTTCATAAAGCTTTTCACCCACGGCTCTTTTCCAAACTAGTTTTGAAGTCTGCTCCCCCCTCCCCCCAATCCTCCTGGCTGAAGGGTGTTTGTGTGTCTGAAGAGAGAAGATATTGTCAGCACAGTCTAATTATCTTGTTCTGTCTAACCCTGCAGGCGGCTAAGTTCAGGCAAACTCCAAGATCTAGGCATCTCTGATGGGAGCAAGTTAACGCTTGTACCAACGGTTGAAGCAGGATTAATGGTAAGTTTCACTTTACTTTTATCTTGTTTTAGACGGAAGTTCAATTATACACAACAAAGACAACGCATAAAGAAAATTTTGCTGCATAAACAGTACTATACTTGTGTAAAACCCAAATATTGAATTTAAACATTTTTTTTCCCCCCTCTGTTCAGTCTCAAGCATCAAGACCAGAACAGTCAGTAATGCAAGCCTTGGAGAGTCTAACAGAAACTCAGGTAAGGATTTCATTTGTCTTTGTTTACCCTGAAACAATATAGATGTTGCAACGGTAGTTTCTTTCAGTCTAACATGAGCTTTAGGCCTTTTTGTGCATTGTGGAGAAAAAAAAGGTGGTAGCTCTAGTGAAGTGCAGTGGTCAGATATGGCAGAGACATAAATGAGATGGACAGGCTGTACAAGCCTCTTTTCTTGTCTAATCTCACCCTCTTACACAAGCCAAGCTAGACATCCAGTAGGAGAGACTAGGATATAATAGGCAACAACACCCTCCTGTATCCTAGTAACATGTGTGATGCTGTGTGTTTGTGTTTGCGTGCACGCCCAGCACTGCAAGAAATCTAAGAGGAAAAAAAACTACACAAGAAAGGCTTTGTGAGCTTCTGAAAGGGCCAACACTTACTTCAGCCTTTCTGTTTATACCTTTATCAACAATCTCTCTCTCTCGCTCTCTCTCTCTTTCTCTTTCTTTCTCTCTCTCTCTCGCTACACCCCTTCTCTATTTCACACACTAACAGACGCACACACATGGGCCGGCAAGTTTCCAGGAAGTGTGCTGTGGCTGCATGGAGATTGAGTATACTGTATTCTCACTCACTCATAAACAGAGTGCCAGATCATCAGATGACGGCCCTCTCGCTCAGTATTAGCATAGGGTTCCTGGAAGCTGTGCATGCATACATAGTTCAAGTGGGGGCCTACACCCTGCACTTACAGTGAAACAGCTTGATAGCCCTGCTTAAGTACAGTAGGTATTTGAGTCAGTGCGGCATGACTCACCACAGTGATCAATAGCAAGAGCAAAGTATAAAGTGTCAGTCTCGGCTACGAACAGAAGCTAAGGAAGAAGAGAGGCGATAAGGCCGGCTGCACATAGTCAACAGCGTGACGTATGAAACAATCTGCAGCTGACTGACTCAGATCAACTTCCTTTTGTAATATTGGGTAACACTGACATGTACGTAAGTACATCGACACTGCGGAACTGACTGATGTGAAAACAGTACGAGATGTTGAAAGTGAGCGCTAATGCCAGGGGTTAAGTGTGTGAGCCTTGCAGATGTAACATCCTGATGAATTTGTCCAGTGGCCGATTCTGTTCCTTTTTTTTTCTTTTTTTTTTTTCCTTCTTATCAGAGGATGCGGTCTAGTTCAAAGACGGCAAAACTGTGGTTCTGTAAGGACTGATTCCCTGCTGATAATTTTATGGTGGAAATCCTGTCCTTGTTGTGTGTGTGAACTCAGCATGCGCCTCGTAGCACTGACAGCAGATGACTTGCATGTCTGTAGGTGTGTGGACATGCGCGTGTCTGTTGCTGTATATGTGTGTGTATGTCACAGTGTTCGTTGACTGGAAGCCAGCGTTGCCCATCATGTGGTACGCCTTTGCTGGGCAGCCAAGAGTGACTGTCATTTTCACCAGAGGCGGATGATAATTCAAGCACCGACCCAGAAGAGTGAATTTCTCACTCTGCCCTTCTTCCTCACTTTCTCTGGCTACACAACCCTGTTTCTCTTAGATTTATTATGAGTCATAAGCTTGTGGTTTTTCTTCAAAAATGCTTATCACACATTACTGCATAGATTATTTTTACATTCATAATTCTATTTATGCTAATCATCATCCTACATTGGGTGATAAACCGAATAAAGGGCACAGTAAAAAAACAAAAATCAGGAGAAGAGGTTCAAATAAAGACAAAGCTGCTTTAGTGTGTTTATATCTAGAGAAATTGATTGCATTTTATAATTCATGAAGTAAAATGGAATGATATAGATTGCAGGGAGATTATGGATCTGAGTAAGATTACAAAACAGGAACACAAAAGCTTTCCCTCATTTCCTCTCTCTCCTCTAACTCGGGGGGCTATCAAAAATCAATCAATGCACTTAGCTCTTGAAAGTGTCTGATGCTGTAACTGATACGTCCATACACCCAAAAATAACCTCAAGGAAATTTGGGGTGGTTCTTGGTAGTGGTAGTCACAGATGAAGTAGGTTTGAACTCCTTGACCACCTAATAGGCCCCCACCTCTTTAAATAACTTTGACGTAAGATCTCATTTAAAGACTGAGCTTTTCTAAGAAGTGTTCATGAAATACTGCGCTGAGTGGATCACCTTATAATGTCTCTTTCATCGAGATTCTGTGGAAGTTCCAAGCTGGCTTCTTAAAAACCAACAAACGATAACAAAAAAATGACAGTTTTCTGAGACCATTATGTCATAAGTTTGAGGCTTCATGGAAAATGAGACCCAGCAATTATAAGAAGATTTCTCTTCTTTTCTCCTCTTCTGCACAGTTTTCCCTCCTTCTCCTCCTCTTGTTTCTGCCTAACAGCTCTCCTAGGGCACTATAATTTAGATGTGCTGTGGTTTGCAGGTTCGGCTGTAGATGCCTCTGTATGACCATGATGGCTGGCTTCTTTAGCTGCCTTAATTCCTCGCCTGGCATCTTGTGGCTTAGATGTCATGCGAAGAGTCTCATATTAAGCTCCTGCCTCTTGACAGACCATCAAAATGCAGTTGCCTGCTGCACTTTCTTCTCATTCTGTCTACTTGATAGATCTGGTGGTTATAACTTATATCTACACTCGCACAACAAAATATAAAGTGTATACTGGGGATGATTTCTCATCCTGATGAGAGAAACGGTTTGAATAAATTAATGTATGGTTTTTATATGAAAACTGTGAAAGGCAAACGATGGCGGTATTTACTATTTCAGAAGACGCGAAGGCACTGACGTCAGCCCTTTATTTACTGATGTTAGTATTTGAAGGAAAGAAGACTCCCTCTCAGCACACAACGACTTATTTGCTCATTGATGCACACTGATGCTTGAATAAAAGCCAAGCGGGCAGGCAAGCATCACCCTTACCATCCCCCCCCATACAGTCACCTCTTTGTTTCTGTCTTAAAGCATGAGCACCAAACCTGCTCAGCTTACAAAGCCCCTAACACACAACAATGAATGAAGGCGACGCTTCAAGTTTGGTTCTCCCTTTATTTCCCATTCATCCCTCGGCTTTAGCCGTACTAAATAAAGCACAGCTGAAGTGGTCAAACCTGATTTGATAATCAATGAGCTTCCCACCAGCAGAGTGGTTCAGCTGGCCGCAGATTAACAAATTTTTGCCTTGAACATTAACGCACTGTGAGTGTGCCACGGAGGCACTGCTTTACTCCTTCGGTTATTCACACAGACTAGAGTGTTCTTATAAACGGAAAGCATCGTGGGTGAAAGTGGTGTGCTGTCGCCCTCTTAATACATACATGCCAACTTGACTCTGACCACCTTCATTGCCATCTCGGTGCATCAGCTTTGACACCTCCTAAATTGTCTATGTAGGTGCACGCAGGACACCAACGAGCACCCTCTTTCTCTTCATTTTTCCTCTACTCTGCATCCCTCAGGTAGCTACAGCTGGCCTGACAGGTCCAGGAGTGAGAAAGGGAGAGTTTTGCACATGTCATTCATTCACATGTCCAGCCCTGTTTTGTGTGTCAAACCTTGAAAGTTGCAGATTGTCGGGAAGAAGATTGCAGATGATTTGGCAGCGCTCAGATGAAGAAATACAGACAGGTTCAGAAAAAAAAAAAAGTGTGACCCGTGTACCTGCGCATGTCTCTGTCTTCGACTATGACTGTGTGTCAGTCAATGTGTTATTCTTCCAAATCCTGAAGACTCTGCACCATCGTATCTAGATTCTAGTTAATCAGTAGCATTGACACTACTTGAAATCATTAAAGAGTAATTGCATTGCGAATTTGAGATTGCAAGGAATTAAAAAAATGAGTGAGCCTAATGGTCAGTGTGAGATCTTTTTATTGGATGCACTTCCCTCTTTGTTTCCGATTCTAAAATAAAAGCATTTTATGTGAACACAGCTTAAGAGATGAAGTCTGTGCTCTTTTAGAATGGTAATTCTCCTTTTTTGTTTCCTCAATGAAAGCTACAAAAATTAATTTGCTGCTAAATGTCTAAATCAAATTGTGTACACAAGAAAAGACAAAGCTGATCTAAAGGCCTTTTCAGTCCGAATTCATGTAAATCCCGGCCTTGAAAATTGCATTAATAAGATGATCACGCAGTGTCTTTGCACCTGTGTTAATCCCCTTTGTGATGCTTAAACACACAGTGGGAGAGGGATGCTGGAATGGGTTTAGGGAATCTAGGTGTACCATGGGGCAGTCAAGAGAGGGATGGATTCTTTTGCAGCGTATTTCATTGTCCTATTGTGCATATGCATCTGGTCACAAGGGTTTATGTAGGTGTGTGAATGTGCCAACATCCATTTTTAATGTCTGTATCTTTGTGTTCCCTCATGCAGCGGCCAGGGGAGTCTTATTTCTCCATATTTGAGTCGTGACCATCATTGTTTTCAATTCCCTGGCGACGCGGTGCTTTTGTGATTCAAGTAGCAGGCATCGTGACTACCGGGGCTACTGTGTGGGAGGACAGAGGCCAGTAATATAATGTCCAATCACTACCAGCATGTGTAATAAAGTCGGTTAGGAGTAAGCCACTGTTCAAACAGAGGCAGGGGTCAGGAAACCCAGGTTGCTGAGACTTTTGCTCGCCTGCTTTTGGCAAAGTTGAGAGTGAGAGGAGTGACGTTTGTACAAACCTGATCATCTTGAACTTTGCCTCTCTGATCTCTAGTGATGACAAGCTTGTCTTCTTTTGCTGCCCTTATCCTGCTAGTTTTTATCAGGCCTGTTAGACACCTATCTTTGTAATGGGCCCTTTGAGGAGCCCTTTTGGCTGCCATTAGGATTTGAGGCCTTGTGCAAATCATTGATTTTTTTTTTTCTCCTTCCTCTCTTTTGAAAGGCTGTTATTCCATCTTTAGCTTGTGAGGCTATCAATAATGTCCTGGTGCGATCAAAACATCTAGGTCAATAGGCAGGTTAATAAGTAGCTTTTTGAACCATACCTTTCACCTAGCTTTTCGACAGGTGAACAGCTGCACTGGAATCAGAATATGGCTGGAGGACACAACTTCCCTCTCTCATGGCTTCTATCTCTCCTCCCCCCGTCCCACCTTCCAATCCCCTATCCTCTTTTCTCTCGCACAAAGCTGCTCAGTTGTTCATGAATGTCAGCTCAGTGCTGCCAGCACGCTCTATCTCTCCCACACCCTCCCACTCTCTCCCCCACCCTCCCTCGGTTTCTCAGCCTCTCTCTTCCTCCCTTACTCCTTATCTTCCCTACCTCACTTTGCTTAGTGTGCAAAGGAAGAACGACTGCAAATGAGTTCCTTGAACCACAGGGACCCCAATAAATAAAACTGTCAGCCAGAGATGTCAGGGAAAAAAGGGGGGAAGAAGCCAGAGGCACACTCTCGCTGAATATTTCATCACCCACCAACACCACCATCACTCTGACACCCTACCCCCATTGCCCGCATCCCCCATCCCCCCTCACCATCCTTGTTCTCTCTGTCTCACATGCCATCCTCCCCCTCTTCTCCCTCTCCTCCATCTTGCCTCCACTACCCCATATCATATTCTCTCCCATTTTTGCATAGCAACCAAAGCCTTCTGCAAAACAAAATACCTTCTCGTGGGCATCAAAGACAAAATAGTTAAATGGTCCTGACTTTGAGGTCAGCTATTGAAGAAGTGTTTATGCCACCTATTGATCTCCTTTTTTTTTTTTTTTTTTTAATACCAGGTCACTATTTTAGCACGTGTGTTGCAGAATGAACTCGTCCATGTAGTTTCTGTTTAGCACAATCAACCATGTCTGTTTTTATTATGAAGGATGATGCCTGCTTTTTCAATCACAAGCTGCTCATTTCTTTGCATACCACTGCCACTGCACGAGAAAGAGAACAATGATGGGTTGGTTCCTCTGTCTCTCTTAGTACATCAAAAGTGGGGCCTTTTATTCTACCTCTTTTTGAGGACTCTCATAACAATCCAACACAGACTGCCATAAGTTAAGTGTTCTGCAAGGAGGAAAAAAATAATAAATGGAGGCTGGTTTGAAAGATGAGCTATGAAGCTCTCCTTTGTTTGCTCGTGATGTTCCAGAAAGCTCTATCTGCTGTTTGTCCTGACGTCAATGGTAGTCGGCTACACAAGCTGCCTTGGCTGTGCTCCTGTGAGCAGACAGGCATGTTTGGACTGGAGCTGAGCTGCTAGCCGAGACCTCTGGGAATCATTCACTAGCCAGCTCTCCAGCACCAGAGAACCCCTCCCCACCCTGCACATATGCACATACACTCAAACGTATTTCCTCCCCTTGTTCCTCTCATAGTCTCTGTCCGTCTGGAAGAGGCTTGTTGTTACACGATCACTCACCAGTCTAGCCTCTGGCAGGGTGTACTGTATCATCCTCCACCTCCTCCCTTCCCTCAGGAAACGGGCACTATTTCAGGTGTTCCACTTCACGGCTCCCAACTATGCAAGCTGTTTGCTCTAATTTTCTTAATTTCTTTGGGTGTTCAGGATTGTCATAGAAATGGCATGTCTGGAAAAGAGGAATTCCACACCTGAAGGTTTAATTTGGCTTTCTGTGTTTATCTTGTAGGGGAAGTGAAAGATAACCACAGAGATATGAGAGTGCCCGATCTAATAGTTGTAGAGAGATTCCCTGTCATTTTCCCTGCTAATGAGACGTATATGTTTATGTGGGTTTGTGGCCTTGTAATTTCTTTCTTTCCTAAGGTCGAGGTGGGTGGGCTGTGTGTGTGTGCGTGCGCATCTACAGAGACCCCTTATGAGTCACATGCATAGTTACACAAAGTTAGAGCTCTCGTGCATGTGAGACTTAACATAGCTTGTGTGAACAACTTCTAAATTCGCTTTATGACTCAACGGCTGAGGAGCTGAGACCCGGAGTGACAAAAATCGAATGGAGGAGGGAAAAGAAGAGAAAAAAAGATGTGAGGAAGAGCGCTTTCTTCTCTTGCAGGCTAATTTGAAGCCTGCCATGAGGTGTTGGAAGCTCAGTAGGAGTACATGAATTTCATCTTGGTGGTTTACAATAATCCACACTAGTCATTATAAGTGTAATCAAGCCTCCTCTTTGTTTTTCCTGCTGTCACTCAGTGTCATCTTTTTTTCTCTCACTTTCCCTTGTATGTGTTTGCGCACACACACGAAAAGAGAAAAACTCAGTGATAAAACAAAGGCCCTGTTCAGACTTGAAATTAAGTGACATCTTAAATGTTCTTTCTGTACATTTTCTACCTGACACACACACACACGCTGATCAGGACTAGAGGTACTCAAAGGTCATGTTTGTCCCTTCCTCCCACTGTATGACTGAACACAAATTAAGCCCATATTTCTGTTTTGCCATCAGTCACTGTTTCTTCACATTTAGAAAACTGGATTTGCGAAGTGAGGTAAAATTTGATCCCAAAATGGTTCAGCTGGGGCTGATGCCTCATATGAAACTGAATCCATCTCTGCATTCTGGACAGATGTGGATACAGAACTGGAGCTCTGATCAGACATATGGACTGATACTGAGTCATTAGTCCCCCCCCACCCTTTCCTGTGTTCTTCTAAATGCTGGGTTTAAGACCTCCCTCGGGGTCTATGACTTGGTATACATATTGGTTGGCTGTCAATAACGATAATTCAAAACAAGAATGAAAGAATACAATTGTCTCCCACATGAGAGATTCACACACCTCATCTCTACCTTTTGTGTTTGCAGTTTCCTTGAACAATGTCACATAGTGCCCTGCCCTGCTCCCATTTTCACTTCACACCCCACCTTAGGCGTGCTGAGTTTATTGCTTTATCATGAGAAAATCATCATGGTGGGTGTGTACTCTATCAACAAGCTGTTAGTGGCTGACTTTCTGTTTATCTTGTAGCCTCCTGTATACTGATTTTTTTTTTTCTTCTCTCCTTTAGCATTTTGATTATTTACATTTTAAACAGCAGCCATGAGCTCATACGAGCCTCCTCATCTTTTCACCTGCCACTCCTGTCCTTCCACACTCTTTTCAACACCATGTCAATACCATTGTACAAAGGTCACCGTGGCAACAGAGAGGCAGTGGTCGATAGAGAAATAAATAAGCAGTAGAAAAGGGAGAAAAGCGTTGGGAGGCAGAGCTTGATGATTCTCAGGGTTAACAGTGGACCAACATCTTAGAAAGACACTCCAGTTTCACAGTCTGGAGGTAGCAAGTCCTCTACTCTTTTCTTGAGACTTTTTAAATGTATTCCTGCCATTTCTCTTTTCCAATTTCTTTGCTCTGTGTTGCCCCAGTGTATATGTTTTGATGCTCCTTCTGTCTTTTTGGTTTTTTCCCTTCTGCTTCCCTCTCTGGAACTAAAAGCATGCAAAGTGAATGGGTTGTTGAAATCTTTTTGGATGGGAGCATCACATTGTAATTGCCAGTGGCATTTGTTTTTGCTTGGTAGTACTCTGGGAGAGCTTGAGATGTCTTAACTGCTGAGTCTTCAACATGAAGGAAAAAAAAAGCCAAACAAAAAAATACACACATGTACAGACTTTAGAGAATGGCCACTCACAGCAGCGAAACCCTGGGCTCGCTGAAGAAGGACGAAAGAATGTTTGACATTTTGTGTGAATCCTCCAGCCAAGTCATGACAGCTCCGTTATAGTGTGTGTGTGTGTGTGTGTGTGTGT